>JABSTQ010001286.1:0-75956 GCA_013358835.2 Ixodes persulcatus | reverse complement strand
CAGCCGTCCGGCGCGTCGAACGACGGGAGGCGAGGCGTGGTGAGTGAGGGAGAGGGGGGGGGGGGGGGGGGGGGTTACCGCTCGTGCAAGCAGCGTCTAGGAGCAGTTACGTAACTGAGCTAATCTAATATTGTTGGTGGCCATAGACCAACGTTATTAGATTAGCTCAGTTACGGAACTGCCCATAGATGCTGCATGCACGAACAGTAGCCCCCCTCACTCACCACGACTCGCCTGGCGTCGCTCGACGAGCCGCCGGACGGCTGCTTTGGTAGCTGTGTATTCTACGGGAATCGGGCGAATCGGGATACGTACGTTTCAACGTTACTAGAACCCTCAGTTGGGAAACTCACCGTTGAAACCTGGGCCGCTGGCGTCCACCGAGACCGAGCTAAATACGACAACAACGCCACTCTTTATCATTTGTCTGTACTGTGGTCACCTTGAGCTTCTAAAAAGCATGTCTTTGCGTAAAAACCAACGGAAAAAAAACTATTTTTTTTGTAGTAACTTTTATTTGAGTTTAGTACAAAATGAGAATCAGCGTGATGTTTTCTAAAATCTTTAGGTTGCAAGGTTTTGCAGCAACATTAATATTGTTTTTATACAACCATGCCTCAGCGGTGATTTCAGGTAGCGCGTCCCGACCTAGGCGCATCTTAACTTCAGTGGTATTTCGCGGCGCGTCCGCTTGGGAGACGGAGGTGGCACCCCTGAAACCCCTTCCACCGTATCTGTTTCGGCTCTGAAATGGCCGATTAAAGCCAAAATACATGTCACGTGCAGTTCCTCGAGTGGCCGCTGCGGGAGAAATGGCAACGTTGTGATCGCCACTAGCTCGGTTTTCGAGTATACGGATCGTGTTCCCCAACTGAGTGGTTCTGGTAACGTTGGTACGTTTCGAAGCACGGCGTCTGGATGGCGCTTCAGCTGTGCTCTTTGAACATGGCCTCCGAGATCTCGAAGCGCGCGCTTCGGGATCTCGGAGGCCATGCTTTGGAACGCAGAGTTATGAAACGAAAATCTAGATGGCGCTTCGAACGACGGCAGGCGGATTGAAGTGAGTGAGGGGGGGTACCCCCTTCCGCAGGAGTTCCACAACTGAGGTAATCTAGTAACGTTGCCATAGGCCCAACTCAATTCTCTGACGTCACGCCACTCGGGTGGCGTGACGTCAGCCGGTGCTCGCGTTCAATCGGTGGAGCGTCAACTGGACACGAGTCCAAGCCGAGCCCTGACGCTGCTGCACTGTGTGCCCTGCCCCGGATCGAGGAAGATGACGTCAATAACCCACTTCAAAGGCCTTGTGTTGGGAAAACGCCGCGGGCTCTGTGGAAAACAAGCTGGACAAAGCGTCCCCCAAACAAATCCGCTTGAACCAGACTCCAGCGCCGTGCCGAAGACAGCGGCACAACCGCAGTGTCGTGACATCAGGTCAGGGCCGCGCGATGGTGTATAGCGGGCGGTTCAAAGCCCGGAGTCCGGAGAGGGACAAAGGAACCCCCCCCCCCCCCCCCTGCAGCGCGCGCTGGCAGGAGGTAGCTTCGTGGGGTACCGACGCTTTCTCCCGTGTCCCGAAGGCTGGCTGGCGGGCGGCGTCTTCGGCGACCGAGAAATCCGAGCCGTCGACGCGCTATTTGCAGCGGGGTGGCGCGGGGCCAAGCTGCTTTTGGGCCGGAAGTGGCCACGTCTCTCCCCCCCGCCTGGCGGCTGCCGCCGACGCCCCCGCCGACGACCGCCGCCGCACCACGACTCCTCAAGGGGCCGCGAGAAGCGCGACCCTGCACCCGAGATCTGGACGCACGTGCTGTGCTGCACGTGGTAGGCTGCGCAGCACGCGCCCGGAATCTAGTTCTCGGGCCCGGTTCGTGCTCTCTGTTGTTTCTCTCTCTCTCTCTCTCTCTGTCTCTCCTTTCGTGGGGGCGCGCCTGGCGGCTTTGCTAAGGCGTTCCACAAGACGAGCTACGTGGACACAAGCGCTGGGCAAATATACCATTTGCTATATTACCCAGGCATCAAGGAGAACGCAGGGATTGGTGTTCCACGCGCCACACGCGCACGCCTTCCCCGTATAAAAGATTCGAAGTAAATGACCAAAATAAAGCTTTGACGAACGCGCGTGCAAGATGCCATTTGTTTTAGGTATTTGCATGCTGACGCCAGCACGTGCGGCGCGTGGAACATCAATCACTGCATTCTCCTTGATGCTTGGGTAATTTAATGGACTGATCTCATCGAGTGCCCGCGGCGCATGCGTGATGTGACCATAACTTTAGCAGACGGAAGGCAGGCACGCACAGAGCTCCAGCGAGCTTGTCGCACGTGCAAAAGAACTGAAGTTCCCTCGATGCATTTGCGGCAGCGGTAGCCTATCCAAACTGTTTTTTGGTGAGATCCGGTTTATTTTATCCAATATTCATTTATTCGATTTCGTATGTTCAGGGCACGGAGGTATATCATTTCATTCATTGTTCCTTCAGGGCCCTAAGACGGGGGGGGGGGGGGGGGGGGGGGGGGGTGTTCCAATAGTGGTTTGAACTGAACTGCACCGCGTTATTTATGACCTTCGCAGTGCAAAGAAAAGTCAGGACAACTGGTTTTCTTTACAGTGTGGAAGCTATGGATGACCCTGCGCTTTTAGATTATTATTACCACCATTCGCACGTCACTACCCGAAGGCATTAAGAGGGAAATGGACATTGTACAATACATAACATTACGAAAAGAAAACAACGAGAACAATGAAAAGCTGGGAAAACAAAATTATTATGAAGCATCGTTAAACAAATTAGTAGTAGCAATTTTAAAACAAGCGGTGTCGGTAACTAAAATTACAGCTGCGGGAAGCCGATTTCATTACAAAGAGCAGCAGAAACAAAGGAAGATAAAGATATACAAGCGAGGCTAATGCAAATATACGGGGAAAACACGAGACTTACGCAAACAAAAACAGTTGGTTGTCGCATTTAGAGAAAAATAGAAATGAATCGACCGACAGTAGATTGGCGCTAAATATGCGGGAAGATGGCTCTAATCCGAATGACGATTCTGGGCACGAACGACTCAAGTTGAGAGGGGGTGCGACAGTGAAGAATTGTAAGTCAGAGTAGGTACTTTTCAAAAGTGCGGGCCATCTACTAGCTGCTGCTGCACCAATCATCCGAGCCCGCCGCTGTTTGGTTAACGTACCCTTACTCAGGGGCGGATTTATGGGTCAGGCCTGGGGGGGGGGGGGGGAGGGGGGGCGGTAGGCCTTCGGCGGGGGGGGGGGGGGGGGGGGGGAGTCGGGAGTCTGCCGAGATATGACACGATCCAAACGTTGCCCAGGTCTATTTTGTTGACCAAATATTTGCTATGTCGCCAAAAACTAAACTTCTGGCTGGTGTATATCAATGATTTTATTTTAAAAAAAGTTGACCTTGGGGAGCTCAGGGGGGCGGTCGCCCCCCCCCCCCCCCGCCCCCCCCTAAATCCGCCCCTGCCCTTACTGAGCACGTACTGGACGCGAGGGTTGCGTCAGAGATCGGCGTGAACTCGGATCCAGTCACGCGCATTGTGCCCAATAAATGGCGCCCGCCCGTCCTGCCTAAAAAAAAAAAAAAAGAAAAAAAAAAAGAAAAACTCACGGCTCATTGTGAAGCAAAAAAATGTATACGGGAGAACAAGTGGGGCAAGTAATCAAAGTGACACTCTGCACCACTTCTGGGGACAACTGTATGCATCGACATACGCGTTAAGAATGCTATGTCAAATCTTAACACAAACGCGACTGCCCCCCCCCCCCCTTTTTTTTTTGTTGTTGTTTAGCTTCACGCGTCATCTAAGCTGCCAGACCTATAAGTTTCCTCTTCGAAAGGTATTGGATTTTGAGAGTGTAAACCAGATTCAAATTAAAATCTGGTCCCCTCCTCTAACCCATACGTGCACATATGGCTTGATGAAACACGCACAGTCTCCTACTTAAGAACGACACAATTCGCCGAAGCAGTTTATGCTGCGGTGCCAAGCGCTCTTGGCCGCGGGTATATATTATTTTTAAGGGACAATAGAACGGAAGTTTTACTTCTCTCCAAACCACCTGAAACGGCCTCGTCAAATGGGTCTTTCATGTTGTTGGAGACTAAGTGCGTTCCTGTTGACAGATACAACAAACCCACACTATAGCGCCCCACGTGTGCGCATTCGATTGAGTGCGTGTGTCAGTGCATTAACATCTGTCTAAAATCCGTGTAAAAAAAAAACGCAAATACAATTTTTTTTTAATTTATTTGATCGTTGAGGTTTTTTAATATAGTAGAAAGCTCTAGCGGCAGCACACATCAAAAGCAGGTAACCAATTAAAAACAGTGCGCACCACTCATATCGTGTCTGTGATTAGCGTTCGTCCCATACAAACATAAAGCAGTTTCTTGAACAAATATTTAAGGGAATGAAGGTCCCGCGTAGCAGAGTACTGCTTTTTATAGCTCGCGCGTGTCTATGTCGAGTAAGCAAAGGCCCCTGCCAATCGCAACAGCATCGGTTCTCGAGCCGTCAAGGTCGTGAATCGGGGCCACCAAAAGCAGCATCCTGCCGGCGAAAACATTACCACGCGTTTACCGTCGTTCTGGCAAGCGCCCTTTCAAACTAAAACTCCGCTAACATCCGTGAAAACCTGCCCCCTCCCCCCCCCCCCCCCCCCCTCCAAAAAAAAAAAAAAAAAGCTATGCGATTTTGATGTGTTTGGTATGACATGCTCAAATACGCGAGACTCATTGTTATTTTTTTTAAATTTCTTCAGTATCAAGTTTTCATCTTAACTAAAAACAGCGTCTTTTGTGCCGTAGTAGAGTGTGTGCTGTATTCCACGCGTGTTACCGTCGTTCTGGCAAGCGCCCTTTCAAACTAAAACTCCGATAACCTCCGTGAAACCTGCCCCTCCCCCCCCCCCCCCCCCCTCCAAAAAAAAAAAAAAAAAGCTATGCGATTTTGATGGTTTGGTAATGACATGCTCAAATACGCGAGACTCATTGTTAATTTTTTTTAAATTTCTTTCAGTATCAAGGTTTTCATCTTAACTAAAACATCGTCTTTTGTGCCCGTAGTAGAGTGTGTGCTGTATTTCTTATTTTCAAGGAAATTACTTTTTCCTTGTCCATTCCAGCATGCAGGGTCAAAAATGCCCTCGTATTTCTTTTCCGTTTTACCATGGAGACAATAGACACATATACCGGCGCGGAGGCGCAGGATTGCAACGAAGTTCCATTATTTTCGTTCACTTTGGTCTTTCAGGTGTTACTTGTAAGCGACCTCTTTCTTGAGCACCACTGTGCCATACCTAGCGTTCACAAAAATGAAGGCAAAACGATTTCTAGGGACAAATTAGTAAAAGAAGCAGTAAAGCAATTGCAGCCAGTAAGATTTCTGCAATAAACGTTTAATCAGTTTGTCACCATACAAGATACAATACCGAGAATAATAAAATAACAACACAGCTTCGCGTATTTTAACGGAATTTTTTAAAGAAAATTAAAACGTGAATATAAAAAAAAATCGTACAAAGATTTAAATGGTGGTACGTTAGTCGGAGGAAAGGCATGTCTATTTGTCTATTTATTTATGTAAAATAGCCTGAAGGTAATTACGCGTGTCACACTGCTGTGATTGTACAAATGCACGCTGCAACAACGCTCCTTCATATTAAGGCGAAAGAATATATGACATTTGCAGGATTGAAAAAAAAAAAAAAGTTTCCCTTTAAAATTATTTTTTTGTTTATATAAAGACACTTTTTGAGTATCCCTATTTCATATTTCAACGTGTCATCTTTACTCACTCGTGTGAATTACATCTTCTTCTAACAATCACAGTATTGTAACGTAGATTTGTAATTGTACTCGGCCCCTGGTTGAATATGTCAGTTTTATCTGAAATTAAATTTCGAGCGTAATTCGGTCTCCCCACATTTTCGAGCCGTAGGCGGTCATTTAAAACATCTTAAGTTTAGTTAGTTCACCACCTGCCGAACACGGAAGGTGGCGAATAACATAGTACAATGACGAACCGCCTGCCCAAACCTTGCAGGAGATTCGTCATTGCAATATTTAAATATCTGAATTTTGCAAGTTGAAGTGCTTTAAATCTTTGTAAAATGGGTGGTGGCGATGCGTTCCAGAGTTTCAAAAATAGGTGTCGTCAAAGATTTCCAATTTCCCAATTTGACAACAACCTTCGTGTCCGTCATGTTTTTTCTTCAATGTTTGGAGGTTTTAGCAGAGTATACATTTTTAAAGTCGCAGTAAAAAAATCGTATTCTTAGTCTGCAATCTAATGGATATCTTACAAACAGGCTCCCGTATGACAGTAGCAAGTTTCAAATTATATACCTGGCGAAATTGATGATCAACAAGGTTCAGCGTGCCAGTTGTTTCTGAATTATTTGAAATCTTAGCGATCATAAATGTGGGAGGCACTTATAAAGCTCGTGGACTTTGCCTCAGGCCGGAGCGAAGGGATAGATTGCTACAATGTGTCTGGTAACTGCACCTCTTTCTTGCGGAAATCTTGGACCATATTTGGTGAATACTCCCACTTTTTTGTTTAGGAAGAGTTTGGGCAAATGTTGTGTCTTTTAAAGCTACGGTATTCTTGAAGCATGCTTCTGCACGTACACGACCTATATCATATACATGTTAGGTATCCAATGCTGAAAAATGCTGTTACAGCTGCGCTCGTTCCTTGAGTTCACTGGCCGAAAAAAAAATCCCTTCTATTTGTGTAAAAAAAAAAGAAGAAAAAAGAGGCACACACGCACATACAAAAAAAAAAGCTCTAAAGAAAAATAAAATGAGCCATAAGAAGAATACGCCGTTTTTAACGTGTTTCTTGAGGGCATAGAGTAGATCAACAATCTAAACTCTTACTGCGCCTGTCCAGTCTTCCGAAGAAAACAAAATAATAGATTTTTATGCGTCGGAAGAAATATACCACGTGTACGGAGAATGAGGTAGACGTACGTTTTTATGGACGAAATCCTTGAGTATGTGCTTCGCCAACGAGCAGATGAAACCTTTTTACCGCAGAGCAGCAGATGATAAAACAGATTTAACACCTGGATAACATCTGGAAGCAAGTTTTGGGTTAGAGTACTGAGTTTAACACTCGCGTGTTCAGAAGTTCTGCGCAGACCAGATTTTTGTTTCCCAAAGTTTGAATTTAACGTCATTCATTGATCTTCTGTAAATCATATCGCGTAAAAGCCGAAACAAGTGCAAGTGAGGGAAAAAAAAAGAAAAGAAATGTTCAAGTCGAAGAAAAGGACCCAGAGTGGGCGGAGAAAGAGCTGCCCTAAAATAAAAAGCGATTTGGATTGGAAATTGCTTTCATCTCCGAAAAAAAAAAAAAGAGATTGAAAGTTTTATTTCTCATTGATGATAATAAGGCTAAAATTAATGGTGAAACTTATATGAAACAGCCTCATTATGTATCTCGGTGGAAGAATCATGTCTTTAATATCCGGGGGTACCACGAGTGAACGACCATACATGCATGCAAAATCATTCATTGTCAAAACCATTGCAGTGTAGAATCGACTGTCTGCAGAGCAAGTGTGCTATACAAATTATGATTATTTTTTTTTCTGCACTGTAACCCCCCCCCCCCCCCCCCTCCCCCCTGCTTAAACGCTCTCGGGAAAGGATAAAGGAAGATAACGTCTCAAACTCATTCTCATCCCAGTCTCTGGTTTTACATTATTACGCTCACATTCACACTTAAAGCTCTGTTCCACACCAAAGTTGGGCGTATAGCAAACGCGGCCTATAGTGCAGCGCACACAGATGCCGATCGGTTTCAGGTATCGAATTCTCGCTCGCATGTCAATTAATGCTGCACTTCGCTTCGTCTGATGCGGTCAACGTCGGAGCGTAGCATGAGCCTTTATACTGTCATTTCTCTTCCGTATATCGCAACGATTCCTAGGCTTCTCTGGAGCATCGTGTTACATTTATCGTGTGGGCTTCGTTCTATCAAATATCGAGTTATTGGTATACACATAACTAAACTAGGCGTTTCCACGACCCCTAATATTCGGAAAATATTTAAAAATAAGATTAATTGCTACACCTTTTTGTGACCGCCTAAGCGTATTGTTGCACCCAACAAATCGATCGAAATCATATAGCTACATTAAACGGACGATATATTACGCAGCTTCTGCGTTTACAAATATACCTACAATGAAAAAAAGGCAGGTACTGCTAGGTACCTAGGACGAAGATCTTTCCGTCTAATATGTGTTTAAAGTTTAAGAGCACACCAGGAACCATGTCTTTGAGTGCGTGACTTTTGTCCCCTATGCGTTTGTGGCACACGGGTCTCAAGGTTGGTTTCTGGATACCAGGGGTCCCGAGAACCTCTAAGGTTACTCCAAGCTGTAAAACTCCTTCGCGGTGGTCCGTGTCCCTCGGTAAACGTTTCTTCTAGTTTAAACTCTAGTTAAGTTAAGACAATCTGAAAAAAAAAAAAAACAATTGATGCGTTACGATGCGTAAAACACTCCACAGTAGACGTATGTATTGCTTAACATAAACAGTGTTTTGTTTTAGGCTTTACAGGCTGTTGTGAAGAAAGTCGTGAAGGCTACACAAACGCGGTTTGTGTGTGCAGGGGGAATTACACGGTCAGAAAGACGTAATATATTGGGTTATGTAAAATATGTTAATGTATTCATTATATACATAATTCGAACAGAGGGACATCGTAATCGTCATAATAAGTAGATTAATTAAAAAAATTGTGTTAATTACAAACTTGCAAACTCCCCATCGACATGCACACGTACCTGCCTAGACAATGCGCACCCTCGCAGGCGTAAACCATCGGTATAATATTTTTAATTGATTTATCTTCCTCACCTTAATGTATGTAGGTACGAGTGCATGAATCCACAATATGGATGAAGGGGTTCCCCTGAGGGCTGCTTCTCCTAAACCATTTCTCGCAAACCACCGCAAAATACGGCAATATTTTTATAATATTTGTTTTTGTTGTACGCAACGGGAGTGGGCAATTTAGTACTCTGTCCGTGTTTTGTCCGAGCCTGTCGCGAAGTTTCTTTTCCTTTTCAACTTTGACACATAGTTTTATTTACTGCTGCGAGCCATTTTTATTTGTTCGTCCTTTCCAATACGTCTAATTATAGCAGAAAAAAAATGATTAGTGCTTTGACTATAGGGTACCATAGTCAGCATGCGTACCAGTGGCAAGCGAGCTGCCATGCCGCACAATTTGTGAGCTATTCATACTCGGTGAAATTAGAGCGGACCTCAGCGGGCCCGTGAAAATCAGAATCTGGCCGGGCCGTGCCGGACCGGCTATCGAAAATACCGTATTTACTCGAGTAATAGCCGCACTATTTGTGAACAAGGCCCTTGCGTCTACTTTCCCACAGAGCACATGAACAGCCAATCAGTGCGTTGCGCATAAACACCATAGCGATAACGAGATCGAGAACACGATTCTCAGTACAAATGCAATCTTCACAGACTGTATCTTCGCACGAAGACGTTAACTCTGTCCTGCAAACAGCTGGAATCATGCTGTCGATCGCAGTGATTGGCAATCTGCGTGCTCCGCGGAAAAGCGGACCCTCAGGTTTTCTTCATAAACAGTGCGGCTATTACTCGAGTAAATACGGTACATAGCGGGCCGCGGGCGGGTCTGGGCCCAAGAGACCGCGGGCCGGGCTGGGCCGAGTAAATATCGGCCCTTGCAGAACTCCCCCCCTCCCCCCGCCCCCCCGGCCTCCCAAAAGGAAAAGAAACAAGAGGAAAAACTGCCTAAGTTATATGTTGTCTACATCTTTTCTCTCACCGATACGACTTTCTTTCCCAGCACGAAGTGGGTAACTATAACGCTCTGTATGATCTTTGGCTTATCCCGAATTCTTCCTGTACACCATCTAATATTTACGAAATCACAGCCGAGCGTGAAATCTTGGCAGTCCAGCAGGCAAACGGGTTTCGCTTTGAAAGGTGAGGAGCGCGCGTTAGCACCAACACTGAAAATGGCACCGGCCAAAAGCTCGCTTCTGGAGTAGTTCGTATGTGTATATTCATATTTGGAAGATGCTTTCCTTTGGTTTCATAGCCACTGCCTGGACGAGAAAGGCAGGCCGTCTCTTTCAGACGCCTTCTGCCTCCAGCATGCATTCATTGCCTTCCGTCGTGCTTTGGCAAAGTGTGCACGCTTCAAGCCCACGAGTTTCCGGAATGTCATCGAAGTTGGGGAGCTATAGCGCTGGAGGCGGGACAATTGGAAGTCCTTCCTGTCGTTCTGACTTTCCCGCCCCTACGCCATTCCAAAAATCAATGCCTGCCAGTCTTCGACCCCCCAATTCCTTGAATATCAACGTCTCAAGAGCCCCTCGAGGCTCTCGAGTTTCGGCGGAGCCGAGTGACATCGGACGAGCACGTGCGGCGGTGACAGCCACGGGGGCACGTCGTCATCCGCGTGTGCAGGGAGACGGCGCGCTCGCAGCGCCCGGTTCCCGCCCCCGGTGCCGCCGGTGCAGCAGCAGTCCCGAAAAAAGCGGCAGGAAGTGTCGCGTTTCCGGAGGACCCGTTGTCGTCGCCGAGGGGGTAAGCCCCCGTCCCGCGACGAGCGGCCAAAAAGATGCTCCTGCGGGAGCCGTACGTCAAGGGCCCCCCTCTGTTGTGGGCTGCGCTCTCGCTGGTGACTTGGCTTCTTTTCCGTCTTTGGGTTGGCGTGTGGACCGTCGGTTGACGCATGCCAGATAGCTGCCGTTTTCCGGTGGACGTGGAAAGCGCACAGGGTGAACCAGGGAGGCCGGTCTTCTTCCCGACATGCTCCTTTCGGGGTTGCGACGAACTCTGGTAACCAAAACGTTCCACACCGCTTCTGGCCTCTTTGCGACTGACCACCGAAAGCCTGATTCACATGGTGTGATTTTGCTTTCCATTGCGAAGCTGCGATCTTGAGCACCACAGCTTCAACCACGCTTTTCTTTTGCCGCACGAGCGACGTCGAAAATAAGAAATCGCGAGTGAAATCGTACCATGAGAATGAGGCATTACCCGCCATTCTGGCGGTAGCCGTACGCAAAATCATACCATATAAATCGGGGTTTAAGTGGTCAGACGCGAAGCGCCAAGAAGCGTTGTAGAAAGTTTTAGTTCACTCTAAGATATGACCGCGAGTCTACTTACCCGCAAAACACCCAAAGAGCCAATCTCTGCGATCTACGAAATCAGCTCAGCGAATGATGAAGCGGAACATCCGTTTAGACCTAAAAATTAAGTCTGTGCTGTGGCATTACGCAATGCAAAACGTCATGCTTGCATTGAATAATGCCACAGCGCAGACTTAATTTTGAGGTCTAAACGGTTGTTCCGCCTCATCATTCGCTGAGCTGATTTCGTAGATCGCAGAGATTGACTCTTTAAGTGTTTTGCGGGTAAGTAGACGCGCGGGAATTTCTTAGAGTGTTGATCAAAGTTCGTCGCGACCCCAAAATGATCCTGTGGGGAGTGTTCCCTGGGATCGCCGCGAAATGTCTACCCGAGTCAAAACGCCCACCAAAATACAACGTCCAATCGCACCAAAACGTTCAAAAAATACAATGTTCAACGTGTAAAAATGTCCAATATTTGACGCTTCGACTCAATGGACGTTTTCACAATGGATGGACATTTCTGGCGCTATGGACATTTTGTCTCGTTAAATTGTTTTAACCTCGATGGAAGTTTTGACCTGGTTGAACATTTTGTCTCGTTGGATGTTTTGATCTGGATGGATGCTTTGGCACGGCGGACATTTCGTTTTTCGAACATTTTGGCATAGATGGAATATTTTGACGCGATTGACAATTTGTCTCGTTGAATGTTTTGGCCTGGTTGAACTTTTTGACTCGTTGAGCATCTTGACTCGCATAGGTTTTACCTCTTTGAACATTTTTATTATCTAAGGTTTTTTTTTTTAGTTGTAGTGATGTGTATTTTCGTGCGCACACGGGTTCATGTTAAAACGTGTCAACTGATCAGTCGGGGCGTTAAGCTCGCAATCGCCTCTAGATTTACGTAAATATACGACGTAGAAAGCAAATGTGCATAACTGAAAAAAATTACAAACCCCCTAAAATAAGTAAAGCGAGTTTTTAGAAAAAAAAACTGACAAAACGATTCACCAAGAGGAAAGCGAACAGAGGAGTAAACAAGCGGAATTGCTAGGACGGCGGGCAAAAAAGGTGAATGCATTCTCAGAATTGTTGGATGTATACTATTGGGAGCGTGCGACACCTGTATTGGGGTCTCGCTGCTCCGCTTGGCAGTTTATTATCTGCTAGTTGGCAGCGCGACCAGTGACAGCGTTCAAGTTACGCCGCATAGCGAAACGCCTCCCGCGCTCCGTCCTATTGTGATGCACCCGTAGCGTCTTCGCGGCTTCTGGGCCTTCAATGCGTCCGTGTTCCTCGATCTCGCTCCGGAGTAAAGATTTGGCACTTTGACACTCGAAACATATATCGCCACGTCCAGCGTTGCGCTGGATGTTATTTTTTTTTTCCGTCATTCGACCCGCAGGAGTTACTCGGAGTTCGGGCTCGGTCGTGTTGTCCCGCAGTTGTGAGCGGCAACGGCGGCAACATATGCGGCCATGGTTTTCGTTTATCTGAGCGTGGAATATGCCCCTACGAAGCGTATGTGTGTTCGACAGTTCCGAAATAACTAGGGGACGACATTGACCAGTACCAGTAATTAAAAAAATATCAACATAAAACTATAGATACATATATATATATATATTTTTTTTTTGCTTATCTTATGAGTTTGCTTTTTGCTCGCCGGCGGATCCGATGCTTGGATTGAGATGATCGCGGCGGTTTTGTCCGGAGCATGGAGGGGACTTGTTCTAAATTTCCAAATCTCAGTGTAAAAAAAAAAAAAAAAAATGTCCCACACGTTTTGTACAGCGTTATGCTCAGGTAAGCTGAAATTCATTGGAAACCAAGGTTGGCCGCTGCACAGCTTGTCTACAGCAGTCCGGCCGTGTTCAATGCGAAATGCTTCTGCTGGTAGCCGCACTGTGGCGACGCAGTCTTGTCGCACGCTTTCAATAGTCACTGTCTGCTTAGGAAAGGCAGGGCGTGACTTATTAAGGTTTGCGCTTCCTGCTCTGTGATTGGTTCGTCGACTTTTTCCACTGGCTACTCCGGGAATCTCATTGGCTGTGGAGGCGTGATCACATGCACGGGACTATCGCCACGCCCTGCTTATGCTGCCCGTGGCCATAGTGACTATAGTGTGCTTAACATCTTTCGTTCGGCGTTACGGAATCATTCGCCAAGCACGCTGTATCGACTTAGAGGGCATGCTCTGAAGAAAACGTCGCAAGCTGTATAGAACGCGTCAGAATTGGATCAGTTTACCGAGTCAACTCTTCAAACAGTTAATTCATGTTTCTTAGAGTCTAAGGAATCGGAATGAACTGTAGAGGTGAAGTCGACTCGGTAAATTGATATACTTTCGAGGCGTTCTAAGCAATTTTGGATGTTTTATTCTTTATTTTTTTTTCTCATTTCTAGTTTAAGATATGCTATGAGAAAGAGTTGCCCATAAAAGTTAATATGGTCCCATGCCATAATCGACTATTTCCGGAGGTTCTCCTAAAACGATGATGCTGTTCTAGAAGCAGCTTCTATAGCCAGATGCTCGCTACCGTGTCTCCCGCAGCGGCAAAGAATGGCTACGGTTCACTAAACTCTGAAATTTTTGGAATGTTTTTTGCATCCTTCGGTACGGCTTGTTTAGTTAACTTTTGACAGTGCGTATACACCGATTATTTTTAGACTCGCATTCGCGGAAGCCGGGGGAAGTTTTTTGTGTGGCACTGGACACTGCAATAGGCACTCTGAGTTCATAATAGCAGCGACAGGGCAAAACAGATTTCTGCGTGTCTCCTCCTTGTTTTCTTTATTATTATTTTTGCGTTGTTGTTACTATGATTTACTAACTAGCTCAAGCTTCGATCATAAAAAAGACTTTGAGTTCGTTTTGAGTGCGCCCCTAATGTTAAGACAAACCAGATTTTATTTCTAATAAACAACTTAAATGATTTTGCTACTCTAAAAAAAAAAAAAAAAAAAAAAACAGTTTGTCTACTTTCCCTCAGAGCGCTTGGGAGAGTCAATCTCTGCAATATACCGAGGGATCTCGGCAAATGACAAGCGTGAAGATATCTTTAGTGCTAGAAAAATAGTCTGCGCCGTGGCACTGATCATGGCGTAAGTAGGTAAAATGCCATTCTCAGCTTCACAGCGAAGGCAGTTTTTGAATTCTATACTTTATTTCATCTTAAGTCAAAGCGCAGCCGACGCTACGAGCCGTTGGCGCCGATCAAAGACGTGAGAGATGCAACGTCATAGCATTCGTCTTCTTGGTGTAAGCCTGCCATAATCGAAAAAAAAGCTAGTCAAACTCGGTAGATTTGCTCTGACCTTGCGCTTGTAGTATGTGCGTCAGTGAATTCGTACGCCCTTTTGACCGTAAGCCTTACTTATGGTTAAACAATAATCGAAAATTTGCGGATGAATGAACCCTACTCCATCAAATGAAATAAAATCTACAAAACCGCAAAGAAAAAAAAAAATCTTTGGTGGAGTTGGGATTTAAACTCTGGGTCTCCCAAAATCCGGTCGGGTACGCGAACCACTACAGCTGCACCCGACCGGGTACTGGGAAATCCAAAATTGAAATCCCGGCTCCGCCAAATTTTTTTGTTTTGTCTTTCTACAGTTTTGTTACCTTTGTTTCGTTCAATGAGGTACGGTTCATTCATCTCCATATTTTCGATTATTTCCTTTTTGGGAACCCCGTACACTCTAAAAAAAAGCCCGTGCGTCTACTTTCCCGCACAACACTCGGACAGCCAATCACCGCAACTTACGGAGGCAGCTCAGCGAATGACAATGCCGTAAAATATGATTATACCAAAAAAACGTAGTCTGAGTTGTGACATTAAGCAATGCAAAACGTCACGCTTGCGTTGCTTAATGTCCCAACTCAGAATCCGTGAAACATGTTTCGGCATCGTGATTCACTGAGCTGCCTCCGTAAGTTGCGATGATTGGCTCCCCGAGTGTTGTGCGGGAAAGTAGACGCACAGGCTTTTTTTTTTCTCTTTTTTTGAGTGATAGGGTGATGAAACTACTGGTGAAATAACGTAGAGATATTTCCTGCCTTGTCGTGGGCTGTAGATTGAAGCAATGAGCTCTCTCGGGCGATTTGAGGGGAAAGTACCGTATTTACTCGAGTATAACCCGCACTATTTATGAAGAAAACCTGAGGGTTCGCTTTTCCGCAGAGCACGCGGATTGCCAATCACCGCGATCGATAGCATGATACCAGCTGTCTACAGGATAGAGATAACCTCTTCGCGCAAAGATACCATCTGTGAAGGTTGCATTTGTATGGAGAGTCATGTTCTTGATCTAGTTATTCGCTATGTTATTTATGCGCAACGCGATGATTGGCCGTATATGTGCTTTGCGGGAAAGTAGACACAAGGGCCTTGTTCATAAATAGTGCGGGTTATACTCGAGTTAATACGGTAGAAGCACCGGATGTTTTTTTTAGAAAGCAAGGTTAGTGTGCTTTGTTTATCAAAATCAAACTCTCGCTTGTCACGCTGGGTGCTTCTCAAAGCGGACTCAAAGTTTGTTAAGACGGAAACTTGGGCGAGTGAGTGAATCATAATAGAAACAGCGCAAAAAGGACAAGGACAAAAAAGGAGGAAACACATACAAGTCCTTTTCGCTCTACTATTGCTATTGTGAACTCAAAGTGTCTAGACAATGCCTGGTGCCACCCGAAAATGTTTTCAAACTTTTGCGAATGCGAGTTTAAAAATAACCTGTTTACGTACTTCCTAATATGACGTAAACAAAACCATACCGAAAGACGCAAAAAAAAAAAAAAATTCCGAAATTTGAGAGAGTTTAGTGAACTTTGGCCACTTAGCGCTGTGAAAGACACGTCGGCTAGAATCTTGCTTTATAAGTTGCTTCAGGGGTATTCACACGGGGAATGCTTTTCGGGGAGGAATGTGCCTGACGTCAGTGATCGGCGGATCTAGCGGGACGACTCCCTCCTCGACTCAAGCATTCACACGAACAGCGGGGAGCCGAGATGAATGTCAGTGTTATCAGACGCATTTAGCGCTCTTACTCTCGTCAACAAGGCTCGCCGTGCCCGCTGACGATAGCAGACAAATGGAGGCGTGTAACAAACGACGACACGCGATTATGGCTAGCAGCGCTATTAGATGCAGGAAACGACGAATTGCTTGCCTGCTAAAATAAAGATGCTTCTTCAATGGGTGCATGCAACACGAAGGATATGGAATCAAAGAAAGGTTGGACGAGGTGTAACTTCAGGACGGCATTGATGAATATCGAAGACTCCTTCGGGTGCTTCGGACGACATGCGCAACAGCGCAAGCCGCAACAAGTTAGGCGATGCCACCTGCTGGTATGTCACTGACAAAAATATGTAATGTTGCAAGACGCGCGAACAAAACACCGCCGATTGCGACGAGATCCTACGCCAAGGTGGGGAGCGTTTGTGATGCGCATCCAGGTGAGCAATGCGAGGGACTTCTTCCCCGTGTGAATACCCCTTTAAGAAACAACATATTAATTTTTCGAAATGTTCAGAAATAATCGATTATGCCATGGGCCTAAATTAACATTTTTGTGCGACTTCTTCTCATTGTCTATGTTGAACTAGAGCCGAGAACAAAGAGAAAAAGCATTGCAAGTTGTATAGGACACTTCGAAATTAGCTCAGTTCACTGGAAATTTCGAATGTCGAGAATATTCGATATTAAGACTCGAAAGATCACATGACCAGAATCATTTATTGAGAGATGCGAAATGAAGGTACATCTTTGAAAACTTTGGAAAACGTTATAGCTCTCATACTTTTACAATCCACACCCCCGCCCAATTTAATCTTAGTGAGCATTGTACTGGCGTGCGGTCGTGTACCACCCATGCATGATCCCGGGCTAACAGTCGGCCCACACTCGCTAACCTTTTAATTTACAGCGGAAATGCCAGAGGTCCGCTGAGTTTGACTAACTTCCCGTACAATTACAATTCTCGCACTTTTAACACTACACTCTATAGACATTTTTCATATGAGTGCCTCTAGGAGACACTGTTGTATTTTGTCTCTTCGCAAACTTCTGGTCTAATCAAACGGCAGACAATCCCCACATGAACACTTTTCCTTATAACATCCATGAAATATTTAGTGATAAGCCGAGGGAAAGGTTAGCGAAATATTTGTTTCAGGGCTTCAGATACCCCAGTAAGACGACCAACCTCCTCTTTCTTATATGATGAATAGATTAGCATAAAGACCTTGCTAAATCTTCAACTGCTTTATTTCTTTAGTCCTACAGCGTTCTATCAATTATCATAAACATGCTCGGAACGCTTGCTGAACCGGAGCGACCCGAAGTCTATTGGGAGGCAACAAAACAGACGGCTTCTGTTTATAAACACCAAGCATTGGTGGTCCACAGACAAGGTGCTAAATAAGTTCGGTAACCAATTTCCTCAATAATTTTCGGTATAAACTTTTTGATTGGAGTGAAGTTAGGAAATGTCTTTAAGTGACTTTCACTCGAATCTCCCTAGCACCCAGTCCGCCCTCGTTTGTTAGTATGAATGAACACAAATTTTCGTTTCGTCCGCCCCCTCCGGCTTCCCCCCCCCCCCCTCCTCCTTTCCTTCCCCCAGTAGAAACAAGCGATCTTTATTTTGAAAGTGCTATAATGCATGGAATGCGGTAATTGAACAGCAATTGTTGAAATTTGTTTATAAGAGATTAAAATGTCATTTCGTGTATTCAAGAACATAGTGTTTCTCGCAGTCTTGTACACGTTACTCGAAAAAATAAAAAATAATCGATTGCAGTTACAATTACTTTTTGTTAAAAAATTAGTAAATTAGATTACTTGATAAGAAAGGTAAATGGCCGTTACTTCGAAAAGTAACCGCTACTTTTGCGACTACTTCAGATTTTCAAAGCGACAGACTTCTTTGCCGGTGTGGAAACGGGTCTTTTGTACTGTTCATTACTGGACTAGAATCACCAAACTATAAACTACACTTATCTTCTTAATCCACCAATTTCGGTAAACCGTCTTCCCGTCGTATACTTGCTCGAAGATTCAACTTACACAAACAAAGGGCGCCATTAGGAAGAGGAGTAAAAACAGTGACGGTTACAAGTAATTCCAGTATTTCCAAAAGTATTTCGATTACTCTTACGATTACTTATTAATAACTGTATTCTGTTGATTACAAAATTATAAAAAAAAAGGGTAATCGATTACAAGTAGTCTTATTACTTGTAATGAGTACCGTACAAGTCCGGTTTCTCTTAACTTCAATGACAAATTCAGCGGGAATATAAAAGTCACATGATGTTATAGTACCGCCTGATTACAGGGCTTCGCATCGTGACGTTTTAGGACGTCAGTTATCATGAGTTATCCGTTATAAATTTGACCTCTAAATTTAGGAACGGGGGGGGGGGGGGATCTATGTCAGTTTGAATTCTTGTGTCACGTGATGAAATGACGTAACATGACGTCAGTTGACGTTACATAGCGGTGTCATGTGGTTGTGTCACGTGATAGCCTGAAATTAGGGGACGTAAATTTCCTCACCAAATCAAGCGGGAAAATGCACGGGCAGCCAAATTTATGGGAATCCGTTAAACGAAGGAAAGGGTGCAAACCTGTTTTTTAGAGCATTTCAAGCATTTATATATTTAAAGCACCTAAAGTACTTGACTAAAATAATCCCTGGAGAAGGGAAACAAAGAACAAACACAAATTTCCAAACACAGCTAGGTGACTGGTGCGCGACCGAAAAAATCCGCCTGGTCCTGGTATTGAACAAGGGACCTTTCCATTTCCAGTGAAGCGCTCTACCAACTAAGCTAACCAGAGGTTTCTACAGACGTCTAACCAGAGGTTAGACGTCAGTAGAGAAAACGAGTTTTATCAGCGGCCACCAGCCTAAAAGAAACGAGGGTGAACGCCTTGCATTTTTAAGGGTTAAGATCGATAATGCAATTAAATGCAAAGGTGCAAGCGAGCTGGACAAGAATGACGAAAATAATCCTTGGAGAACGAGAACAAAGAACAAACAGTATTTAAAGCATTCGAAGCATTTAAAGTGCTCGAGGTGCTTGAGATATTTAAACATTTGAAGCGTTCTGAGCATTCAAAACAACATGTAGATAACGAGTTTACACGATCTCGTCCAGGATCGCGAGAAACGGGTCGTGGCAGCGAGTCGGAAAACCGCCGCTCTATTTTCGTCCTCTCCCTCCATCCCAAGTGTTCTTCCTAAGCCGGCCGAGTCGTGGGTCGGTAGCCCTGCTCTGGCATCGGACGCACGCGGCGTCGTCCCCTTCCGAGCAGGCCATGCATCTTGAGGGAGGGCCTTGAGCTGTCACCAGGCATTCGATGAACGGCACACCGAGACCAATTCATCTGCATGCATGGGCTGCGCCTTCAAAAAAGAAGCCCGGAGGAGAGTTGCTGGAGGGCCGAAAAAGAGAGAGCGAGAGAGAGAGGCGTAATTATGTCTAGGCGATCCCTTTTAAGAGGGTACGTGTAGATGCCCTCGCCCCAATCGGTTCTTTATGGGGCATTGTCGAGTCGCGTTATGGTTAGAGTACTGACAGCTTAAAGAACTCCCTGTATGACGATTCCCGAGCGTCCTGTTATCGCAGCCAATGAAATCGCGGCATCGGCCAATGAGAACACGGAATAACCAATCAGGAAGTAACAGGCATGATAATAGGTCACTCCTATAATTATAATAGGTCGCGCCTATAATAGGCGTGATAACAGGCGTGATAATAGGTCACGCCCTTGCTTTTTTTTTTAACTTCCAGCGACAAGAGGAAACGTCGTCTTGAAATGGTTTACTTTTTATTTCACCGGAGGCGATTATGGCGGTGGCTGCATTCAGACGAATGCGACCGTTGAGGATCGAATTGAGATTGGAGAATAGTGATTGGGTAGAAGAGGAGGAAAAAGGAAGATTGGGTGCGCGTTATCGGTCCCCTGTCGATTTGTGCGCCTCTGTCTATTTATTTACTTTTTTATTTAATATACCTCTAAGAGCCCTTTTGGGTATGGTATGAGGGGTGTGTTACAAAGGTGGAGACAATTCAATAGAGAATAACACATATGGTACATAAGTCATAGGAAATCAACAAAAGTATACCAAGATTAATAATTATCAGTGTTGATCACATCAGTGTTGATCGCATCAGTGTTGACATAGACAGTGACGTTTTTGGTGAAAATAATATGTTCCCGAGTTTGTGAAGGTTAGGGTGCGTATTTTTTGCGTTTGGTGTGCTTTGTACAGATTATCTGCTATAAATAATGGATAATAATAATAAAAACATTCCTGAAGAAAATGTATTTTTTTGTTTGTTTTGTTGCATATATGTCGCACAAAAAGTTGTATTAAATAACTTAATAACCCTTACATAAAAACATCTTCACTGAATAACTCTTTTGTTAAACTCTCCTGTTTCGAAACAGGGGTCTAATAACAAAAGAAGTACTCAGTGAAGGTGTTTTTATGCACAATGCCGAAACGTCCCAGCGGTGCATTTATTTATTTATTTATTTATTACCTACTTCGCATAGTGGGCATTACAGTAGGGGGGGAATAGTACATGAGAAATAGCGCAGAACAGCAAAATATACAGAAGATGCCATATAAAACCAAAAACAATATCCTCAGTACAGTGCTAACAAACAAAAAATTATACAACAAAGGATGATGGGCAACTTACATCAACATGATAGTGTCAAAAAAGGAGCAAACAGAAGAAAGTTCTACTAAGGCATCCGGGAGCATATTCCATTCGTGGATCGTCTGGGGAAAAAACGAATACTTTAGGACATCAGTCCTCGCACAGAATTCTCGAATTTTTTTGGAATTATCTACCCTGCGGGAAATGTAGGAAGGCGTTATACAATATTTTGACTTATCTAGACCTGTTTTCCCATAATAAAGATTGTGCAAAAACTTTAAACGTAGACATTTCCTTCTAAACTGCAAAGATTTCCATCCCAGTGTGCGCTTTATTTCCGAGGAGCTTTCCCTAAAGTTATAATTACCTGAAACAAATCTAGCCGCCTGGTTTTGAATCCTTTCTACTTGATTAATACATGTTTGAGTATGCGGGTCCCACACAATACACGCGTATTCTAAAATCGGTCGAACGTAAGAAAAATAAAGAGTCTCTTTCAGGTCTGCAGAAATTTGCCGAAAGTTGCGACGGAGGAAATGTAACATGCCGCTAGCTTTAGAACATAAACCCGTGACGTGGTTATTCCATCTCAAATCATTGGACAACAAAACTCCAAGATATTTTGCCTCAGTAGCAAGATCCAAAGGCTGGTTACCTAGAAGAAAAACTGAAGGAATTACTTTACGTTTTCTTGTAAATCTAACATGAATACATTTGGATGTATTAAGAAACATCTTCCATCTGTCGCACCACCTTGAAATGCTATCTAGGTCATTCTGTAGAACTTCAACATCTGCGTCACCGCGTATTTCTTTATACAAAACACAATCGTCCGCATACAACCTGATGTGAGATGAGATTCCGTTTGTAATATCATTTATAAAAATTAGAAAAAGAAGGGGGCCTAAAACTGAACCTTGTGGTACACCCGATGTTACGGCTACATATGATGAGTGAATTCCATTAATGACGACACGTTGCTTCCTGTCACCGAGATAATTTGCTATCCATTGCAGGACTTTTGTATCGATGTTCAGACTACGCAGCTTGTGAAGCAGAAGCGAGTGGTCGACTACATCAAATGCTTTCTTAAAATCCAAAAAAATACAATCAGTTTGAGAGCCCTTATCAAACGAAAAAGCAAGGTCGTGATAAAATTCAAGTAATTGTGTATTACATGATAAACCTTGGCGGAAACCGTGCTGAACTGTAGAAAAGAAGTTATGGTTATTTAGATGACGCGCGAGACTTGAATAGATAATATGTTCCATTATTTTGCAACATTCACTCGTTAGTGATATTGGCCTATAGTTGCTTACATTATTTTTTGCGCCGTTCTTGTGTATTGGAACTACATTTCCGCATTTCCAGTCATCAGGGAGACAGCCGCTTTCTAACGATTTCGTGTATAGTATGATTAGATATGACGCGACGATATCAGCACATGATTTCAAAACAATGTTGGGGATTCCATCCGGTCCGGTGGCCTTTCCCAGTCTGATATTGCTTAATAATTTACGTATGCCGTTATGATCAAAGGTAATGTCGTCCATAGCATCATTAATTACGTCAACAGTTGGCGGTAGAGACGCAGGTGTTGAAGTTGAGAAGACAGACCTGAAATACCCATTGAATGCAGTCGCTTTTAGGCTGTCGTCTGTTACAAGGGCGTTGTCAATCACAAGTGGAGGGACACCCGCCAAATCTTTTCGTTGAGATTTAACATATTTCCAGAGCTCCTCAGGGCAATCTTTAATTTTTTGACCAAACGAGGAGAAATAATCAGACTTTGCATTTTTTATTTTAGTTTTGAGCTCCCGTTGAAGCTCTTTAAGATGATCGCGTGTAGATGAATCGTTCGTGTTTTTATACCGTGCGAAAATACGCTTATTTCTATATATTGAACGTCTAATTTCCGGATTCATCCAAGGCTTATCTTGATTGCGCCTCGCACTGACTATCTTAGTCGGTACGTAAATGTCAAGCAGTTCTTTTATCTTATCCTTAAATAAATTCCACAATGCGTTTATATCTGTAGATACACTCTGTACCTCAAACAGAGGCAAAAAATCCATAAGATCGAAACTTAGGCCATCAAAGTCAGCTCTGCCGAACATGTAAACCTTTTTTGGTTGGCTTTTATATCGTGGTACATTTGAACATTTTATTGTCGCTACAACTGCTT
Organism: Ixodes persulcatus; assembly: GCA_013358835.2. NCBI lineage: Eukaryota > Metazoa > Arthropoda > Arachnida > Ixodida > Ixodidae > Ixodes > Ixodes persulcatus. The sequence continues at coordinate 52,916 of JABSTQ010001286.1, read as the reverse complement.
CGTGGTCGCTTATGCCTGGTATTACAGAAACAGAGGTGACACCTGACGGCCTATTACACAAGAATAAGTCCAAGACAGTTGATCGGCTGGCACTGGTTCTGGTGGGCTCGGTGACAAACTGATACAAATCGAAGTCATTAACAATATCCAAAAACGCTGAATAGACACACGATGAATGAGTAGTCACGGGACGATAATTTACCCAAGATACATCTGGAAGGTTGAAATACCCAACCAAAACTACATTTCCCGGTGCCACAACGGACATCGCGTTGTACAGCGACGTAAGAGACTGCGCCGTGCTCGACGGAGGCCTATAGAACGCGCCTACCGTCAAATATTCACCTTGAGAAAGCGAAATCTTGCACCACACTGTTTCGCAAAACACACCATTAATGTCTACTGGAGAGCTATGTAAGTTATGGTTAACAAGCAAGAATACACCACCACCATGATTATTTCTATCAGTTCGGTAAACGTTATAGTTCGGAGGAAATACTTCCGTGTCGAGGACAGAGGCGTCAAGCCATGATTCGGTTCCGATAACGACATCGGGTGTGGTGACCGAGATAAGGCCAGAAAGATCGTCCGATTTGTTTTTTATACTTCGGCAGTTGACGATAAGAAACGTAAGGTTGTTTACTGATGCGGCTCGTGTCACAGAACTGCTTTGTAATTGCTAGCGATAGCAATCCACAACGGATGCTGAACTTTCGTCATACATGTACGTGTGTTGTCCCATTGAAAGCTTATTAAATCTCAGTTTGTACGGGAGGTTGTTGACCTTGGCAAAATCTAGTAGCTTCTTGCGCTCGAAGCGCACCTTAGGAGAGAAATCCTCGCTGACACTAAACGACGTATTTTTTAATTTGGGACTCCGCAGCAAAATCTCTTGTTTTGTCTTGAACGACATTAATTTAACTATGACAGGCCTGTTCCGTCCATGACTGTAAGCGCCCAGTCTGTGAGCGCGCTCAACAGCGCACGGCTCGAGTGCGAAACCGAGGTTGTCGCGACAAAGTTGTATGACCTTTTGTTCGGAAACAGACCATGATTCATTCTCAGAGTCAAAAATGCCATAGAAAATTAGATTCGACCTCCTAGACTGGTTTTCGAGACTATCCTGTTGTGCGGCCAGGTTCGATACTTGCCGCGACAATTCCTTCGTGGCGACATCGACAGCACTCAAGTCCTCCCTCAGGGTTTTCAGAATGGCTAAGTCGCCTTCCATAGCATTGATTTTTGATGATAGACTTTCAAGTTTTTCATCCATGGTCGTTTGTCTAGTCTGGACATTCCTTAATTCTTGAAGCAGCATTGACTGCCCCTGCTCAAGTTTAGGGAGAAGGGCTAGTGCCTTCGTTATTTCTGTCAATTGGGTTTGAATGTCGTCGGGACCTGGGTTGCTCTCCACATCGCCAGATGCAAGTAGTAGCATTTTGATGGTAGACATAACTAATACATAACTGCAAAACACTCGATTCCATAGCCAAGCACACACACCTTTGATACTCTTGGGGCAAGGCACCGACAAAAGAAATGGATTTGAACTACGACACGTAGTGTTATGACGCAAACGACTAACCTGGAGCAAGAACAAGCGTGAGCATACGGGATGCATGTCGGCGCCAAGCCCCATCGGTGAAGCGGCGTGACGCCCCTTTTCAAAGCTTGGATCTGACGATAAGGTCCCCCGTTGCCAGATGATTTCTTCGTAGATGGTCAATCCTGACGGCGATTATGAAGCGGTTCCCATAATGCACCGCGCGGTTACGCCGACGGCGACGGCAATCCCGACGCCGACGCCGCTCAAGCCGGAAGCGGGCGCCTAAGAGCTGCGCTCTAAAAATAAGAGGCAATGTGATCACATTGCTTCTTATTTTTAGAGCGCAGCTCTTAGGTGCCCGTTTTCGGGCGTCGTCGTCGTCGGCGTAACCGCGCGGTGCATTATGGAAACGGCCCATAATGCACTGCTGTGACGTTTCGACGCGGCAATCGCACCGAAACGTCACCGTGAAGAAACGTCACCTGACGTTTGGGCACCGCTCTGAAACTTCCCTTGACGAAGCGCGTTTCGCGCGTGAAAGGAGCAGGAGGGGGAAAAGAGATGGTACGGATGAGGAGGAGGGGCATAGCCTCCCCTCAGTACCCTCCCTCCTCCTCCTCAAGAGCTGCGCTCTAAATCGGCGTTACAGGGAGTTTTAGATTTCTTTAATTTTTCTACTACTGTATTGCAAAAGCATAGCCTAAGCCCCCAAAAGTTGAGCGTGATTAAAGTAAAATATACCGTGGTGTATGTAAACACGCGGACCAGCGATATAACTCGGCACCAATAAAATTACAAAAACAATCATATACCATGAGCGAAAATTCATGTCCTCGATATCTGGCTCTTTCATCTTGTAAGAACTATTTCAAAATGGGAAAAATAATAGAGATCCATATTTCTGAATATGTTGACAGATTTGGGGACAATTATCTCCAGAAGGCCATATTTTTAACCCCCCCCCCCCCCCCCTTCCCCGAAATAACATATTAACATAGGACGGTTTTAGAGTCATTGATGTTGCGATTGGAATGACAGAGTGTGATTCGCTGTTCCGTTTTCAGATTCTTCAAGAACTCAGTCACGGTTTGATTATTGAGGCTGGCCATGCCTTGACGTCCTTGATCTGCCAGCGATTACAGGCACTTTCATGTTGTAGATCATCAAGATCTGCCACTCAAAATCCCCTTGTAATCATTAGCGCCTATCGATTTCTCCAAATCTGTGCAACAAAGCGTTACCCACGCGGGTTTAAATGAAACTTTCCGAACAACCCTCGGCACAGTACTCCGTTGAGTGCTTTTGTACACATGGCCCCAAGCTTGGCCCGCGATATTGTGGCGCGCGAGACGTCCGTTGTATCAACAGACAGCGAAGGATCCCAGAACAACGGAGTCCTCTCACGATCAGAAACCGGATACGGGACAGATTGTACGTGTATGTGGGATCTCTTCTAAATCTTGAATTTCCTCCCATGGCAGATACACGCCCACTCATGCGCTCGCTTGACGCGCAGCACAAACACAACAATGCATATATACATATACTGTAGGTTCAACCGGCCTGTCAGTCGTCTGTGTATTTAATCGCACTAGAGTGAAAAACAAAAATTTAATTTCCCATAAGAAAAGAAAGAAAGAAAATAAAACGGCTGTTTATAAACTCCGCCTGATCGCAACCATGTTTTTGTTTTTACAGTTTGTGACGTTTAGTTTTAAGAACGATTTCTAAGAAGTAGAGAAGTGTATTTGACTTGTCCGCTGTGAATGTGTTTGACGTTTGAGTCTGTGTGCGAGAACAAAAAGCCTTTCCCTGTATTTTCCATTAATATTTCTCGCCTTTCAAAAATTCCAAGCGAGCTGATCTGGCTATCTTACCGCCAACATACGTTTGGTTTGTTTGTTTGTTCGTGTTTCGGGAGAAACAGTTGTTGTTAGTGAAACAAATATATCAGATTCACGTTCGTAAAAAAACAACAAAAAAATGGTTTTGAAGGTTCGATAAATTCAAACGTGGTCTTCAAAACGTGTTTTAAAATGCTATAGTGCGAAACCCCATTACAAATAAAATTGGATTTAGAAAAATAAGATCGTAATAAAGTCCTCATTGACTTTTTCTCGGCATTGATTCGCAGTGCGAACCGCATTGATCTCCGTCCCATCTCTTTTATAGAAGTTAGGCTAAGTCAGTCCATGCACCGGGAAGGGGAAAATCTCATGAAAATGCCAAGGCGTCGAACGTCCGTACCTTGGAAAATGCGCCGTTTCGCCCATCGTAAACTCACCGACAAATAAAAGGGAAGCGATCTGCCGACGTTAACGGAATGTCCGCCGGGAGCGATCTATTATATACGACGAGCAGATCGAAAAGCCAACGCAGAGATGCGCGTTTTACGCAGCGTCAAATAGCGACTCCATAAACATTTTCGCTCGTACGAGGGCCTTCGCTGCCAACATGTTGAAAGGCTGCAATGACGTCCTCGGGGGCGGCTCTTCAGTTCGGTAGCCACGGAAACCAATCTACTTAGCACACACTCACAAATATTATCCAACGACCAAAAAAACAAAGTATTGGTTGTAACTTGTAAATACTTGTAATAATAAAAAAAAAAAACTACATGTCTACGCACTAGATCGCAGTTGGAGGTATTCTGTGAGCAGAGGCGTTCCCAGGCATTGGTTTTATTGGGGGGGGGGGGGGGGGTGGGTGGAGGTTGCGAAAATGAGGCGGTGGGAGCGACCATGGAAGTCGCGGTGGACGGTGCCCAGGAGAATATGTCGCGGCCGTCGCCGCCGTGTCACATAGTGCCGCATAAACCATAATGACCTCATAGCGACAGTTAACATTCAACTCTAAAGAGAAATGATAGAACTTGAAATAATCTGTGAGATGTCGCTGGTGTACATCATCGAAGTCAACTGGCAAATTCCAGTGAACAAGAATGCTCCCGCATTATTCAAACAAATGTAAAAAAAATTCAGCCTTTCCACTCTGGTGAAGAAGGAAGAGCAGCGGAGCTGTTCTATGTGCCGCCGTCGCTCATAGATGGCGGTAGCTGTCCAGAGGGTTGTGTCGAGATTTATTCATCCACGGACACGAAACTAGGGAAACTAACCCTTAACAACTCCGCCGTAAAAAAAAAAAAAAAAAAAAAAAAAAGAAAAAAGTACGAAACAGTTTTAGGGGGGGCGACCGCCCCCCCCCCCCCCCCCTTTCCCACCGTCCTTAGGATCATACATTGTCTGCGAGTTAAGCAAGTAAAGGGATTAGTCACATAACGTGTTTACGTATAACGCATTCTAATGAAAAGGTATGTAGCCTTTAAGAAAAACGTTTGATGTGTCATTTCAAGTGAGTTCTTGTTGCGAAACACATTGAAGACATTACAAGTTGAATTTATCGTTCAATATTCAATATTCATTTTCATGGGATGAACATGGCTCATTAGTCATTATGAACCAACAAGGTGAACAAGGTTATTTCTACACCCCTGATCACGGTGGAAAAAAGCAAGCATCGATTTTTTTACCACTAGATGTATTTTTGAACTTGGCAGATGGATTACTAAATTCGTCCAATCACTGAAACAATGCGGAGAAAACAATCGCTGTAAGTATACAGTTACGGATGGAGTGCCTAATTTATTGTCTGTCTATCATGCATGTGTTTTATGAAGATGAGATATTTTACGGTACATGTGAGCTACGCAAATATGTCTATAAAACATGTAGGATAATCCTATAAATTATCCTCCTTATGCTTGCCTTAAAAAAAAAACATAAAAAAAACAGAAAAAAAAAGCGTAGATAAAGCGACATTCGCTCGTGTCTGCTCTTCTCTAAGATGCCGCTATTCCATCCACCATATTTATTGTGTCTTAAAAAAATATAACGAAATTAGAAATAAAAAGTTTGAAAATCGAGGCAACTGCTTCTGATTTTTTTTTTTTAAGCTTTATTTTGTTCCGTGCCGCTTGTTGGAACTGTACCATGGGCCGATAGGTTTCGCGCGCTAGTTTACAAGCGACGCTCCAAACGTGTCGCGCCAAAACAAATATAAACAAACACTTATTTTTTCTATTTTTGTTTATACAAAAACAAACAAACAAGGAAACATTGTAAAAAAAGTCCTTTCAATTTCGCCAAGCAATGCGAAAAAAAAAATATATATACCGGTCGCGACCTTTGTTTAGGTCAAGCTGCAAGCGTCTACACGTGTTCTTCTTATCGTACGCACAAAGCTAAGCAATCACAGAACGCGGTACCTTTTAAAAGCATTCTTTAAAACTGTAAAAAAAAAAAAGAAGAAATGTCTCCGCTTTTTTACTTTTCCCCATTTGCGAAGATCCGTTCTGCGTAAAAGCACGCGACTTCACAAAGACGGCCTCCTTCTCTCCTCGAGGGGACCGCTAATGAAAAACGACTTCGACCGAATCCTCTCCACTGGGGGTGCTCCTGCCACAAACCCGTCAAACAGATGCCGCAAAGAGCCACGCGTAGATTCATTCAGAGCGAACCGATGGAACTGATCCGTTTACGGTTCAGCCCTAAGCTGACAGTGGGGGGGAAGGTACGTGCTCGTTGGCTCATTCATGCGTTTGAACTTTCGCCACGTGATCCTGCTCCTGCCCATACCTATGAAAGCCAGGTGGTTGATTGATTCTATTGTCAGCGTAGGGGTGCCACGAAGGGCCATCCCGTTCGTCTGACTTCCGTACTACATCGAGACTAGAGACACAGACAATGACATCTGGTTCTCCTTATTTGGGATTGGCTTTTTCGTTCACTCGACGAACAAACGATTGACACTTTCTGCAGACGCAAAACGAAATGAACTTTATGTCGGCCCGGGCATTTGTGTACACCGCTTGGGACGCCAACCGTACGAAGGGTTGCCAGCAAGGTGTAGTTGACTGTGTTTGTCGGCTGTTTGTCTAATGAATTCTAAATGAGAAGAATCAGAAGATCTGGATTCACAGAAGGGGAGAACGTGTTCTTTCAGCGCAACTTGGCAATCGGCGGAAGTTGCGGCTCAATTGAACCACAGTGAGGCTCGTAACAATTAACGCACCATCGGAAGTGAACTCTGGTGGGATGCTGTCGCGTGGCTAAATCGGACACTGTCATTCGTTCCCTGGTGCTGTAGAGTTCACAAGGTACGCTGAAACGGAGCATAGTTTGAGTAAAATTTCGAGCATTTTTCGCATACCTTTTGTTTCCGTATCTTGCTGCCCTTGTATAAAGAATAAAGAACTAAATTATGTATATAATTTAGTTCTTTATCAGGGAGGGAGGCAAAAAACACGCGTTCTTAAATGTTATAAGAAACGACAAAAAAAAACACAAAAAAGTGAGCAAATGGGCTGACGGAGACAATCTTTTTTCAATATTAGACAGAGATGAATGTGCGAATGTATGAAACATATGATGCATCCTTCCCGTTTAAGATATGGTCATAACGATCCTCAGTGTGAAAACCGTAGCTGGCTGTTTTGTGATATGACATCTATTCCCAGCAGTCGGTCAGTCAGTAAACGTTAATGTGTACGACCATGGTTACTTGCGCATATCACTAGCCTTGATGGCTAGTATGAAGAGGTGAATGAGTGATTAGTAGGACTGATCGTAGTTTAAAAAATTTCACTTAATTAATCGCCAACCTTTAATTGAATAATGATTCGATTAACCGGTTTCGTTGATTTTCAGGCATAATATTTTAAGAAGTCAAAATTTCACTGTTTTCCTTTGCTTTGTATTGAATAAACGGTGCAATGTACAATTTAAATCATGAAAAAACCTGGATGTGTGGTTGAGAACAGTCAAAAAACACTCACACTCACAAACTAATAATTACTTCACCTGCAGAGGCAAAAAGGTTCGTTGATATTCTCCGGCAAGAGTCAGCTTCTTTGACGGTTCACGAAATTGCCAGCATGCGCTAAACGGACACTCGCGCGTATATAACCTCCTGCACTTGTTTGGAGTCTCAAATCTCGTCCCACCAGTTTACTTTAGGTCAACCTTTCACCTAAAGCTTGCCCTTCATACATGGGTACTCGTCCACGCGTACCCTTGGACGTGTACAGCTGTCACCGCTTTCACCACGTATACGTAGACAAACAATTATAAATTTGGCTTTCTTTTGGTTAGTCAAAATTTAACCTATTAACAGGTTAAGAATTAATCGCGATTAAGGCATTGATAGATTGATCGGTAGGTTAACCGATGAATCGCCCAGCTTTGGTTATGAGGGTAGGGACATGCACACCTTGCACATTTTCCCAGAAGTTCTTAGCGAAACAGTTTTAGGCGCCTAGTCAGGCTTTGCAGCATTTTGCCTCCCATCTATATGCAATACCGAAAAAAGTCAATTAAAATCAAACCGATAAAAATTTATTTTAGCCGAATAACTGCAGAAATTAATATTATTGAGAAACTAACGAATGTAGACTTGCTATTCCTAAGCACGGCGTATTTGGTTCCGTTGGGTCCTATAGACCACTTTTGAAAAATCCGGACAATTTCTGTCCTGTATATTGAAGAAACGCAATATTTAGGACAATAGTAATAGGGTGGGACTTGTAGGACTCTCCGAAACTAAAGTTGAACTCTTTCCCTAAATATTTGTTATTCCTCGAAAACTTTCCGTACTGACCACAGTATTAGCCCTGTAAATAAAGCTACCATGCTCGTGTCACCGCCGCTATTTCCCCTCGAAAGGGTGTGCACTTGAGGACAAAATCAGATGATAACAAGTACCATTACAGATCCTGTCATGACGCTAGAAGTATGACCCTTATACACTGATGCGTACCGCCACCATTAACTATTGATGACAACTCAACAACGTTCCGTAGCAGCTAACTTAGTATCTTTCTTTGTACTTGCACAATGGGTTCCTAAATGAAAGTCAGGCTCCGTAATTTGATGGCGGGAATGGTTGAAAGAGCTGAAGATGAAGGAGGAAAAAGCATGGTAGGCTATATAGGTGCTTGCTTCATAATACCCATGACCATCAGTATCACAGTGTGTGTTTAAAGGCCGGATAACACATAAATCGCAGCACTAAATCAACACTAGGAACAACGCTGATGCAGCGCTGACTTGAACGTTCCTTACCTTAGAATCCCACAGCCGTGATAAACGCTGCTAATGAGGATGCACACCGCTTGCTTTGTCTGCAGAATTCCAGGGATAATTTTCGGTCGCCGTTAGCTAGCATGATGGCGGGTGTGGTTGCAGCTCTCGCTGCTTTGTCAGCTTAGAAGTGAACGGAGTACACCTACATTATTTTTCTTAAATACAATATTTTATTTTAACAATGATTATGATAATGGCGGGCGTATGAGAAATGAAAAGTAGTGTTGCAAAGCATTCTAGAAAACATTAAACAAAAATTTGTGTTGATAAGTGTACGAGAAAATTTACGTGAAACTAATTCATAACGTAAGAAGTAGAGTAATCCGTTTTATTTTTTTCAGCGAAAGCGTCTTGTAACGGTAAATTATTACATTAGAGGTTCGGTACTTTGTAATTGTAATCAACTACGTTTTTCAAGTAACGGGTACAAATCTGGTTGCGGTGTACGTGTTAACCGGTTTTAGTGTCCAGGCTTTGATAATAATTATTTTTCTGTGAGAGTACAGTTTTAGCGTCATTGTGCTTTGACAATTTAAATTACATCGGTTGCTCCAAAGTCACTAGTCCATATTTATTGAGATATCGGAAACATAAATGTAATTTTACAAATAAATAGCGCGAAGGTCAAGTACACACTGACGGAACAAATATGTAAGGCACGACAAACGTTAGGTTCTACATTTTGCTTTGCCACGTTCGTGCACTTGACTACTAGTCGATTATCAGCCAAGGAAAGCTTCCATGTTAGTACATTTTGTTCTAATCTTCATACTCTTCTCTTGCTCTGCAGGCTCCTGGTCGGAGCACCCCAGGCGCAGACGGAGCAGCCCGGGGTGAACCGAGGTGGCGCCGTATTCCGCTGCAACACGGAGGTTGCCGGCAGCTGCCAAACTGTACCCTTCGACCAGCTGGGTAAGATATGCACTACCTATAAAGCGGTTTCCCGTGGCGTACTTCATTCTCAATATCTCGTCGGACGCTATGTTTATGTACGTTCGCCCTATGTCTTTCTAATCGCGGAAGCAGTGTTTTCCCGCCCTCGTAGGCAATTAATTTGGCGTCGTGTAATTTGGCATAGTGGTCCTAACAGAAAAGAGCATCGTCTGGTACAAGATTTTTGTACATGTAAGTCGTTCTTCGGAATTAAGACGAGCCACAGATAGAAAAGTCGACCTCAAATTTCCAAGAAGAGTGGTTGTTTGGGCGAGTTGGTTTGCCATCTTATGCAATCTTGTGCGCTGCAAGGACAAGGACAAAAGGGAGAACACACACACCCACACGCATGCACACACACACCCACACGCATGCACACACACACACACACACACACACACACACACACACACACACACACACACACACACACACACACACACACACACACACACACACACACGCACGCACGCACACACACACACACACGCACACGCACACACAAACACACACAAACACACACGCACACACACTAGCCGCCTCGGTGGCTCCGAGGCGAGAGCGCTGGCCTACGGATCCCCATGTGGCGGGTTCGAATCCCGGCCGAGGTGCCCGCAATCTGACGGAGGCTTATTACGGAGAAGGCGCCGTGTAACCGAGCTTTCGGTTGCACGTCAAAAGATCCCCAGGTGGTCCAAATTAATCCTCAGTCCTCCGCTGGGGCGTGCCAGATGCCCGTCGTTGGTTTGACACGTAAAACCAGCAAATTTGACTTGACACACACACACACGCGCGCACGCACGCACGCACGCGAAAAAAATTTGATTGCCTGGGGTTGAAATGAACTGGCTTTGTAGTCGGACTTAAAACAAGCCACATATCGGGAATTCGACCTGGGGCCCTAATCTGGACACTTGGCGAAAAAGTCGGCGAGAAATTCGGCGGCTCTGACTGGCCGGCGCCAAGGTCAAGTGCGGCGTTGACCAATCGCGGCCGCCAGATTTCTCGCCGTCTTTTTCGCCAAGTGTCCAGATTAGGGCCCCTGTCTGGGTCAAAAATGAGTGCAACAAATGCTGCCTTAGGGCCCCAAAAAAGAAAAAGAAAAAAAAAAACGACAACACAGTAGGCATCGGTTTTTGCGGCCCCAAATACGTTCCCGGTCATACTTGCTTAATTCTGTAGTCGAAAGAACCACTCGCCATGTTTGTGCGTTTCAGCACCACCAAAAACGACGCCAATAACAGAGCGTCTGTACGCAAATTAATGGGTACTGTGGTGGAGGCTGTTCATCAACATGACAGAAGGCGGCTTACCGGAAGGGAAACTTTGTCTATGACTCCCTTTGGACTAATTTTTTGTTTTAAGGGTGTAGTCCATGGGTTGTACGCGTTCTGAAGATGCCCACTGCCCCGTAGCTGTTTTGTGGGATATGAGATTGTGGGATATATCATGTGTCCTCGGCCCAGTGACAATTGCAGCTTTGTGTTGGCGATAAACGCTGGAAATGTGTATATGTTCACACATTAATTTCCCATAATGCGCACACAATAGTTCTCAGCTTTTGTTTTCTTAAACAATTGCGTGGAGATGTCTTACAGCTGGTTAGATGAATTGCCGATGGCACATGTGAAGCTCAACTTCCCCGTTGGCAATATTTCTCACTGCGATATAGTTTTTTAAGCATCCGTGTTGCTATTTACTTCATACAGTGGTCCTCCCCCCCCCCCCCCCCCCCCGGATATGATTGGCTACTTTTAAATAACTTCCGTCATTCGAGTGATTCTGCTAAACATCGCAAAATGAGAAAAGCGAAATTAATGTAAAATGTTTCTTGTAATGTTTTTTTTTTAATTAACAGATTTGTTTAAAAAAAAAAAAGCCGTGATAGTTACATTTATGCGGTTTGTGCAGGTGAGTTATACGGCCAGAGGGACATAGTATAGTTGGCTAATCGTAACGATCAGTCGGCTAATTAATTAAAATTAGTTAATTAACCTTTAATTATTGAAAATAGACATATGGTTCCAATTATAAACTTGCTGAGCGTCATCTAAAACCACTAAATCAGTAATTTTCAGAAAGACTTGGAGCGCGTGAGAAGCCTAGTGGTGCACTAAAGTTACCACTCGTGGAGCAGGTACACAGCTAGCGGTTGCGGTAAGGCGCCCGCGCGACTTTTCCGTCTCTTATCTAGCCCCAGCCTTGTACCTGCTCCACCAGTGGTAACTTTAGTGCGCTACTACTCTTCTCACGCGCTTAGTCTTTCTGAAAATTACTGATTTAGTGACTTTCGATGACGCTGAGCAAGTTTCTAATTGGAGCCATATATATCTATTTCCATTAATTAAAAAACTATTTAAGCGAATTTTAATTAATTAGCCGACCGATCGTTACGATTAGCTCCCTATTCTATGTCCCCCTGGCCGTATAACTCACCTACACAAACCGCATAAATCTAACTTCCACGACTTTTTTTAAAAACAAATCTGTTAATGAAAAAAAGAAGACCCTGTATATGCAGATGCAGGGCCTCCGTCTTATGCAGGTTCCACTGAAACGCCCGTCGGAAGGCGCCTGGAGCGGTCTGACGACAAGTCCCACCAGTGGTTCGGCGCCACACTGCAAAGCTCCGGAGAAGACGGTCTTATCGTGGTACGTTTCGACTTCCATACTGACCATACTCGAAACGCCGGCGAAAAGTTTTGTCTAAAAGTAACACGTGGCATAGTATAAAACTTACTCCGTATTATTAACTGGCAGGAGGCCTATTTACTGAGGAAAGTTGCGTTTTGGTTATTATTTTCCCTTAGTAAAAATTAATTCATATAAGAGGGTCGTTCAAGTTTCACCAGGACTTAAATTCCCAAAAAGGAAATAAAAAAAAAAATAATGCGTCAAGGGCGGAACGATATCAGTGTTTCAAAGTAATCCCCGAGTGCGTCTAGATATCGCTGCCACTATTTATTTATTTATATATTTATTTACTTACTTATTTCGAGAGAACTTCCGTCCCACTTTTATGGGCCAAGGCATGGTTGCATGCACAGTTGCAGGGCAGACATTATAAAAAGATGCAATACAAAATTTGACATTAAATTATACAAATATTACGATTATTTCATGTATATTCACTAAAATACGGTATCGTCTAAAGCTCTAGCGAGACAATCATAGGTATCAAGACATGTGACACTTTGAGGCAATTCATTTCAATGACGAACAGCTCTAGAAAAAAAAAGAGGATCTTAAAATGTTTTCCTTTACTTTAAAACCCGCGAAGCAAATTTTAGTGCTTCCGCCTTGTGTTACGGCTGCCGTTGTATTTCAGATAGTCGTTTAAATTTAACCCAAACTTATCGTGCATTAGATTATTCACAGACTTCAAGCGCTTGACTTTCCCACGGCATGATAACTGCGGCAATGCAGATGAGGTATACAAGGATTACATGAACGTTTCCCTATCGTATGCGTTATAAATCAATCGAAGTGCATTCTCCTGAACGCCTTCCAATTGAGAAATGTCTGAGAATGCGGGCCCTATAAAATATATCAGCATATTCCAATAGTGGACAAATAAAAGAAGTCTAAGCCACGAGCTTCGTTTCTGCAGTACAATGACACATATTCTTTCGTAAAAACCACAGTTTCCGGAAAGCATTTGCTATAATAATCACAAAATGATCAGACCAACTTAAGTTCGACATAATGATTACACCTATGTACTTATAAGAAGTGATAATTTCTAAAGGAACTAAGTTTAGAACATAGTAAAACAGAATTGGAGACCTTTTTCGTGTTCGTGTCCTTTGAACACATCTCTTTACGTTTATATTTATTTGCCAATATTGGCAAAGGAAATTTTTTTGTGCAGACTAACATTGAAACATTCCTGATCGACAATAGGATGCTTCAAATATTTTGGCAGCCACCCCCTCCCCTTCTTTTTTTTTTTTTCGCTGCAAAAATTTAAATAAATTTTATGCTACGTTGCAGTCGGACGTGTCCGCGGTGTTCAATTGTCACTGGCTGTCATCCTTTGCTATACTGCTGCCACAATTTGCACACTTCTGCCCGTAACATCGATTGTTTCCCATTCTGGGCTCGCAATTCTTATAATTTCAGCTGGTTTAACATTTGAACTCACACGAATTTGATTATGCACCGGTGCTCTATAGCTGCAGACAAATTGCTCGCCGCCATGAAAGCTGGAACTGCTGCGCAAGGGTGATACACATAATTTTGAAGTCCAAATATTTGTGAATTATTGTAACGTCATCCAGCAAGTTTGACTTGTTTAGCGATTCCTTATAAACAAAATCCACGGTTGACCGTGAGTGACCTCGTGTCTTGCTGGGCTGCATTCAACAAAATTAATGCAGTCGATTTTATAAATATTTGGAGCTCGTAATTTTCTTTTTTGAAGCATGGAATGCTTCTTAACGCTAACCCTCCCCCCCCCCCCCCCCAATTTGTCCGTCCGTCCGTGTATTCCCCGCTAAATTTTGCAGAGAAATCGATGTCACGTGGCCTACACACTAATTCAGTTTACCTGCAAAGTTTAGCGGGAAATTTGACGTCCCGTGACCTGACGTCCCGATAGCTACAGACCAATTCAGTTTTCCCGCTAAATTTAAAGGAATGTATAAAATAATAAAACAAGTTTACACGCAAGAAATTAGTGCTAAGCGGTCCAGTATACTTTGGTCACACTAGTGCCAGTAAGCCTGTGTAAGGGAGGCAATATCATCGCAAGGCCCCTTTAATATATACACTATATACATAGCCCTTGCTTTCAACCAAGTATTTTTGTAGCAAAACTTGGACGTGATGGGATTTGTCCACGTGTACTATTGATTATCTGTTGGAACGTTGACAATCTAATTAGTGATAGTTAGGCTTGTGAGTTTAGAATATGTCTTATTGTATACACAATATAGAAAGATTATAAACAATCATTTCTTCATGACCTTTCTTATAGCCTTTTTGTGTACATGTCTCTAGTATATATTTTCTGTTATATCTCTTGAATGTCATTTATTAATTCATTATTTCTGGTGATGCCCGGCTTGAAAACAAAAACAAACAAACAACATATTTGAACCCTTGAATTGTCTGAACTACTCCAGAATAAATAAAACAAAATAGGTCAAACCTTTTAAGTAAGACAACAAAGAGGCGTGGTTCGAAACTTAAGGAATGAGAATATCCGTACTCCTCCTTCATGGTTTGTATTATCATCTTTTCCTGCTTTGCAAGAATTTGCCATCACGTTCGAGTGACTAGGTACGGCGTCATATATTGCCCTAAAATAGCAGCCAAAGTCCGGAAATCCCGTGTTTCCTCCGCAAGAATGATAGCGACGCACCATCCGTTCCTCTTTCTCTCTCTCTTCCGGTAGTTGCACTTCAACCTAATCTAGAGTCAGATCTGCCTTTGGTGACGTTTACGGGCGAAACCCGCGGAGGTCGTTCATTGCCCACACCCAAAATGCCACTGAGGGAAGACAGCAAAAAAAAAAAAAGAAAATATAACAACAGGCGTGGTTTCAATATTTTTCGCCTACAAAAATGAGTGGAGGATACACACGCAAAGTAATTCTCCTTGTATACGCTGCGTCGGCGTACATGAGTAATTATCGAAAAATTTCCAACAATTCCTCGATATACAAAGTCCGGGCAATTACCGTCCTCTAATGTGGACGGCCGATAAACTAACGTATACATCAACGCGTGTCTCTTACGTCACGCGCGCTGCGGCGGCGCTGCTGTCGGCGCGGCGCACGCGTAGACGCTTACCTTCACGCGTATCTTACTTCTGCGCACGCGCAGCTGAGCCCCCGCAATACGGCGTGCAAGTTCTTCTGCTCCTTGCGTGGCTCGTGCGTTTGTTTACCCCCTAAATGCTCCGCGCGTACTTTTGTTTCCCCGCGACCTCAACCAATGACGCTGCGCGTTTAGTCGCCTCGTCCTCGCGCGTTCTACGCGCCTTCTCTATGTTGCCTTTTGATTGGCGTTCTCCTCCTTGCATTCAGCAGACCCGCCAAAAGAAGCATTTTGGAGCACTTGCTCGCCATATGAATTTCATCAAAGTGCGATGATCAAGCTCTCTCCCCCCTGGGCTGCTGTGACATAGAAATAGCAAAAAATGTCGTACTTGGCATAAGTTTTTCCGGGTACGTCCGGTGGGACGAATTCTTACGAGGGATTACTTGAAATCCATCAGAAGGTTTAGGCATAATTTACAAGCAAAAAAAAAAACAAAAAAAACAAACAAACAAACAAACATTGTTTGAGTGTGTACTCTGTCTTATTTATAACTGTGTGATTTATGCTTGTTTTAATATATCTATGTAAGAGAAAACACCACTGTTCTAAATATTCAAGTTAACTATGTATTTCAGAAAATGGTAACTCTTCACCATGTGCAATCAGACGTGTAATTTTCCACACAGCGCCGTTATTAGAAAAAGTGGGTAATTTTCAAATAACAAACTTCTATGATTATGAGCTTGCTAGCAGCATAAAAAAAAGCTTTGCAGCAATCCAGTTAGGAATTTTCATTCTCTTTCTTTCCTGTAATAAAAACAAAACAAAAAAATCTTAATGTCTTTCGTTATAACTATGTCGGGATGGTCCCGCGCACGAGCACAACCTCAGGATATCAGATGCGTAAACATACCTTCCATTAGGTTTTAAAGTATATTTTATTACCAATTATTAAGCTTAGATGTGTATTCATTAAATATATACGCTTCGTATTTGTCAAGTTACTCTTGTATTTTCTTGTCTATTCAATTTAACGCAGAGTACGTTTTATTATTCAATTTTCATGGAGGTCTCTAACGTATGGCTGCAAGAAGAACCGACACCGAAAAGCGTTACGTCCAAAGGGAACCTATAAAAAAGACTTCAGGATCAGAATTCACCACCTTGACATTATGAGCCAAGCTGACTGAGCTTTCCAGCTTAGTCAACCATGTTGACTGATCTATCCAGGGGTTCGAACCACGTTCCTCCGCGTTGTAGCCGCCTGCGTTTCCGACTCCACCATGCACGCGGCAACAGGCTGAGCTGCAGGGTCGGTGGTAGAAGCACGCAAAAGCAATCTCATTCGCGCAACTCTCGAAGGCGCGGTCGCGCGCTTCGCGGCCTCTCCTGATACGCTGCGTCCTCTCACGGCGTGGGCCAGAAACGAGAGCGAATCTTCGGTAGGCGGGGCCGTTCAGACGCTCTTCTCTTTTTTCCCGGAAGCCTTATCACACTTTCTGCGCTTAACAGCCTCAGCTAGCATGATCATGCTCGTATAATGTTTTTTTTTTTTTTGTCTTCGAGTTGACGACTGTTTTGGCTGCTTTTGAGGAAGATGAAATTCTGAAGCAGTTTTGTGTTACCGTATTTACTCGAGTAATAGCCAAACTATTTATGAACAAGGCCCTTGCTTCTACTTTTCAGCAAAGCACGTATACAGCCAATCATCACGTTGCGCATAAATAACATAGCGAATAATTAGATCGTGAACACGATTCTCCATACAAATGCAATCTTCACAGATGGTATCTTAGCGCGAAGACGTTATCTCTGTCCTGTAAACCGCTGAAGTCATGTTGTCGATCGCGGTGATTTGCGATCCGCGTGCTCCGCGGAAAAGCGAACCTTCAGGTTTTCTTCATAAACAGTGCGGCTATTACCCGAGTAAATACGGTACTTCTTCGTTCGGCTGGAAGTCCCGTTCAATGAGGGCGAATACGAATTCCACCCAAACGCTGACTCTGCGCTCGTGTCTAATCTTTGTCCTACGTGCGCCTTCCTTAGGGAAGCAGACAATTTAAGCACTACGGCTTTCATATCTATAGTCAAAGAGAGCTTAAGAAACGGAGAGCGTTGCTTACAATATTTCCGCGCATTGCTTTGTAAGTCATCCTTCAACGCTCGCCGAGTCCGCAACCTTATGGGCTGCGGAGCATAATGAGATGCATAGAACTCACGACACTATGCCTTTTTCAAGCTGGCAGCTACTGGAGCAGGTGGTTGCTAACGCATATAGTGAAGCGTGCAATGTTGATGAGAGTTGGCGGCTGCCAGACACCGGCGCTGCGAGCTCCACCGGCCATACAATGCAACTGAAAAAAAAAAAGAAATCAAAATATTAGTCAGGAAAGAGGACCCTGAGACGCTTCGAGAAGACTTCGACAGCTGCAGTGGCCGAAATCGCCGCTGCCGCAAAGTTGATTCTCGTAGAAATTTCGGGCAGCGGTTATATACAACACAGCATGGTGAATGCAGCCCCTCAGCACTTTTCCGCGCGGTGAACATTCTCGGAAACCCTCTTCTTCCTGGTGCAAGCAGATCTTGTGCATACATGTTGTGCCTAAAGGGTCGACGACACCGTGCGCTTACGGCCCGTCGACATGGTAAGATGACTGAGTCAAGAACAGCGTAACCGGCCCAAGAACGAAACCGCTGTCAATGTGCGTCTACAGGTTTCCAGAGCCGATGGCAGGAGCTTCCGGGGCACCCAAAACGCGCACCCGCACGCCGGCTGCGTAACGTGAACGGGGGAGGGGGAGGGGGGGGGCTTACACGCGCCCCAGTCGTCCCCCACTCCGCTGACAGTCTTCGGTTGCTAGGGCTGTAGCAACATCTTGTGGCAACTTTGCGACCTCTATAAAACGTGTGCTCCAACTACGTCCAAGGTCAGCGCATGTGCTATGGCACTAATGATAAACCATTAAACAATAGGAGGATGTGGCAACGCCGACACGGCGTCGCGTACCTCAAAGGCTGAGAGTCGAGTCAGCGTTCGCTCTGTATCTGATAACATACAATTCTAAATATGGCAGTTTGATCGATAGATCAAAATAAAACTGCAATTCCCCAACTCCCCCCCCCCTTTATTTAAAAAAAAGTTTGGATGAAGATAAATGAGCCTGAAACTGGAGACAAAGAGGGACAAAGGACAAATATAAATCTCCAAACACAGCTACGTGACTGGTGCTCGCTTGCACCTTTGCAATTCATTGTATTATAATCATAACCGGAAACTTACTAGCGTTTACGAGATATGTTTTATGCTGCTTTGCTCGGTTTTCAATCAAGATGTGTTTTTTTTTTTTCCTTCGCAGGCGTGTGCTCCCCGATACGTCTACTTCTCGGTGAATCTGCGGCGGCGTGAACCAGTGGGCACGTGCTTCGTATCGCAGAGCTACTTCGCGGGGTTCCAGGAATACTCGCCGTGCAGGACGTGTGAGTAGCCAGACCTCACTCCCTCCCATGCGTCGAGGATCACATGTTTGTTGGTAACCGATGATCTGTGACTTGGCGAGGCATCCGCTTCGTGCAACTCAGGAAATATGTGTAAGAGCCAACAGAAACGAACACGAAAGGAATGCCCGATATTGATAATTCTGGCCGCTAGGCGGTTCAAAGCTCGCAGATTTATCTCAGCCATCCTGGCCGGCTGAAAACAACCACCCTGTTACGAAATTTCTATATAAAGTTTATAGAAATGCTATAGAATTCCCCTAGAATTTTACGTGACATCATGTGGTCACGTGATTGGGACATCACTGAGTCACCTGACAATATCGATGGACACCCTGCATCATCATTTTGGGTAGGCCGAAGAGCTCATAAGAAATATCGCTCTTAGGATAAAAATATAGGTACACGTGAAAGGTAAAGACATGGCGTATATGTTTCATTCGTTCTAGCTGCCTGGGGAGTCCACAGGCAGGGCTCCTGTCAAGCGGGCTTTTCTGCAGCGATTACGCAGGTGAGGCAAAGTATGCGGCGAGTAGACGCGCATTCTCAATAATCTAACTTCCAAACGAGCCAAAAAGCATTGCCAGATACCCCTATACCTTTTCATTTTCCTCATAACTTTGAAACACAACAAATTAGCATACCTGCAAAGCTCCAGGCACACTACTAAAGCTGCCCTTATTTGAAAATCTCTTTAACTGATCTTTGTTTCTGAATCACCAAGGTAACCATGCTGTGCTGTTGGCTCTGAATTTTCAAAATATGCTAGTTTTTCGAAATATTTTTGTGGTTTTGTGCTCTTTCCCTTTGTAGACAGCATAAATAAGATACACTCTCTCGCAACATAATCTAATATTTTACCAGAAAGGAGAGATGGGCATGGAGATTTGTATATGTATCAAAGAATGAACCAAAGCGACAGAGGCAAGGTGACATTCTCAAATATATTCACACTGAATTGTGTATTTGATGCGTTTTCTCAATAATGCAGGACGGAAGCCGTCTGTACATGGGTGCTGTAGGCAGCTGGTACTGGCAAGGTACGTTTCCTAGCGTTATAACAAAGGGTATTGTATAACGCAATCTCCAGGCTCAAATTACTGTACGAAGCATAGTATCGTGAATATATAGGGATGCCTCAAGGGTATTTGACAAGACAATATAAAGTATCGCAATACTTTCACAGGATTGTCGACCACATCTTGGATTTATTTTCAAAACCCCTTAAAATTGCCGTACGTCTGCCTTGAAGCAGTTCATGGGGAAATCCAATAGCTGCCACGTTCAGAGTGAGCCTTCGTAGAAAACACAATGCTATAGATATAAGGCCGGAACACCAGAATAAGGATATTTTGGAGACTCATTGACAGCACGTATTGCATTTTCATGTAAAAAAAGGCTTTGTTTGTCGCATATTGTAGTTCTCTGAGATCCTTCGCAGATAACTGTGATCGATCCTTGACGCGCTCATTACGGAGAGTGGCTGAATGCATTTATTAAAATGAAACGTTAGTTTTTTTTCCTCTTTTTCTTTTTAACATACACTTTGTACAGCACAGAGGACAAACTAAGCAGACGTCGCTTCACGTTGATCGTAGACTTTTCAGATGAAAACGTCGGAGCTCCACCATCACGTCTGCGAGCACACAAATACAGTTCTTACAAGTTTTGCTTTTGAAAGACTCAGAACAAAAGCAGAACGATGATGGAATAAAACTGTTGAGCTCGGTCTACTCTTTGACGAAATCAGTTTTTTATTTGACGTTATTATGTTTAGGGAAACGTGGTATTCTAATGAAATTGACGTTTTTAGTCTACCGATCTATAATGGATACTGTTTGAACAAAACGATTGGGCGCGGAGGGGGTGTATCATTAATGCTTAGAAATAATATGTGTGGTGAAAAAATAGAAGACTACTCATGTGTCAGTCAAGATTACGAAGTGCTGTCCTTGCTCGTTGATAAAACTATTATCTCGGTAATCTATAGGCCGCCGGATCGAAACGTGGTAAGTATCTTTTTTCCTTTTTTTAGAAACGTACTTCAGATTTGCAACCGAGAATCGATACGATATTATTTTGGGAGGAGATCTTAATCTTAACATGTTGCAGGATACACCTAATAAAATACAACTAGAACTGTTACTAAAGAGTAGTGGTTGTATAAACGTAATTACATCGCCTACGCGAATCACGGCAGAATCATCAACATTACTCGACTTGTTTATAACATATTTTGACTTAGCTTATTTAAAATCAGGGATAATAAGTACGGACATAAGTGACCATCTGGGTATATTTATTTCTGTAGTAAAAGACAAGGCCAAAACTACGAGGAACCAATTTCGTGTATCCCTTCAGAATATTACAGCAAGCAGCCTTTGCGAATTTAGATCACAACTTTCTGAGCTCGACTGGAATGAGGTTTACAATAAACTAGACGCTGACGAAGCATACAACTTGTTCTTAAACAAATTTCAGCACATATATAAAGAGTGCTTTCCCAATAAACCTGTTAGGTTGTCGAAAAAGAGTCGTAAGCCCTGGGTGTCTTAGAAACTTCGAATAAAAATTAATAAAAAAAATGCTTTATATAAAATATTCATTGTAACAAGGGACCTTGAAAACCTTAAAACGTTTAAAATATACCGTAATAGACTTACAAAAGAACTAAAAAATGCTAGAGCAAGATATTTTAGTAATTACTTTGTGTCTTCTGCAATGCGAACTGACGTGACGTGGAAAAAAACTAAACAATGTTTTAAACCGTTCCCACGGTACGAAGCAAATTGAAAAACTCTATCTTAATGGCATAGAATTAACAGAACGACCACTAGCAAATGCTTTTAATGATTATTTTGTAAATTTAGTTAGAGAAACCCCTAACGAAAACGCTTGCGCATATATTCAGCGTGGAAATGTAAGCTCGGTCTTCCTTGAGCCTGCTCCAGAAATGGAAGTGACGCGAACATTTCAATCGCTAAAAAAACAGTACAAGTTGTGACCCTGACGACCTCCAGATAAGTCCCATAAAATATGTTATAGATCGCATATCTCCCTTTTTGACGCATATCTTTAATTTGTGCTTAGAGCACGGGGTATTTCCTAAAAGAATGCAGATTGCAAAGGTCAGTCTTTTGTACAAAAAGGGTGATAGAAATGACATAGGTAACTACAGGCCGATTTCAATATTATCAGTCTTCTCGAAAGGGCTTGAAAAAATTCTGCATTCGCGTCTAGTGAAAGTTTTTGATAAGCATGATATAATCACTTCGTCACAGTTTGGATTTCGCAAAAACCGATCTACGGAACTTGCACTTTTAGAACAAAAAGGTTACATTTTGCGGAGTTTTGAAGATAAAAAGATGACACTCGGAATTTTCATCGACTTCAGCAAAGCATTCGATCATTTCAACCACAATCTATTAATCAGAAAGCTGGAATTGTACGGATTTCGTGGTGATGCCTCAACTTTAATTACATCATACCTATCGCATCGAAAACATTATGTTCACATTAACGGCTTCTGTTCTGATGTTAAACCAATCTTATCCGGTGTTCCGCAGGGGAGTATCTTGGGACCTTTTTTGTTTAACCTGTATGTGAATGATATTGTAAACGTAAACCCAGATATTAAATATATAATCTATGCTGACGACAAGAGCTTATTTTTTTAAGCAACTGCTGTGACGAATTAGTAATTAAAGCAAATAAAACTCTCCAGGACCTAGTTACTTGGAGTAGTTCTAATTCCTTAAAAATTAATGAGAGCAAAACAAAAGCCATTTTATCTCGTCCAAGAAACAATAATGATAATATTACCAGCGATATTATCCTAAATTCAAAAATAATAGAAGTTATTTCTAGTTTTAAAAAACTTTGTGTCACCTTCACAGATCGAATGAGATGGCACGTGCATGCGAATTATGTATTGGTAAAGCTGTCACGCGTGGTTGGCGCGATATACCGTCACCGCGATATTTTACCAAAACATGTGAAATTACTAGTTTATAGTTCATTATTTCTTTCCCATGTGAAGTATTGCCATCTAGTCTGGGAAAATACAACAAATGATAATTTAAATAAAATACTTGTCCTTCAAAAAAGTTTTTAAGAAACATTTGTAATGTTCCATATGACCATCCTAGTGCGCCTCTTTTTAAGAGCCTGAGTCTGATGCCTGTGAATTGTCTGTATCAATATCGACTGTGCGTAACTTATAAATCACATGTAGAAAAAAAATGCTCGTAAATTTCTGGAACTCGCGTCCCTAACACCAAGAGTGACAGCATATCCCACCCGTAACACGGAGTACTAGATGCTCCAAAATTTCAAAACAACATATGGCGAGCAAATGACATCAGGTACACTACCTAGGCTACTTAACTTACTTCACACCGAAAACATCCACCTTCCTACCATGTCATTTAAAGACCTTAGAGCATTCTTTTCTTCTAATATGAGTGTGTAGCAAATATATGTGTAGCGAATGCATAATATTTACCTTTTAGACAATACTACCATAAATGTATTGCCTTACTTTGTTGTATTGAACTGTGCTTTGCGTGTATGTATTCTTTTTTGTGTATATTCTTTCACATGAATTTTTGTCTTTTGGTTTTGTTTTCTGTGCTACTGCTGCCAAATGTAAGGATGGGGGGCCGAGGGCTTGTCAAGCTGCATCATGCAGCTTTTTTCCTCGGTCTACCTCCGTCATACACTTTTGACGGAAAATAAAGCACATTATTATTATGGTATGGAAGTTTCGTTGAGCCTTAAAGCGGATTTTGGGTTCGGATTCTTCGAAATGTGACGTGTTTTGATACTATGAGAACTCATGACCTTCTTTTAGTGCTTAGTATGTAAAATAGGCCCTGACAGGATGAAAATGGCAGGGAGGAGTTTAACTTGTCCCGCCTCCAGCACGGGCTTCTTATCCTTCAATAATGCTTCGACGTCTCGTGGGCCTCGAGCATGCACGCACTGCCGAAGCACAGCAGAAGACGACGAGCGCGTGCTGGAGGCATGGCGTCCAAAAGAGACCCCTGCCGTTTCCATCCTGTTAGTGAGTGTTGAGTCTGATGTTCTAAGATCTGAGGCAGCGCCTTTGTCCACCCGTGGAGGCAGGTCAAGTGTTTTCCCAGGACCTGGCGGTGAGGGAGAACCATTACAACACCTCAGAGTCCCCGTCCGAATACGACGACAGCTTCCTCGGTGAGTCATTTTTGCTTTCGTAATCCCCACGCTTCGAGAGATCGTGAACAAACGTTAAATAGGTCATCATTGATGTTTTGTTTTCGCTAGCAAAGTCACTATTGGTGACAAGGTGTTTCGGTGGCTCCCCCTTATGGGGCCTATCCGCGAAGTCATAGCCAAGATGATCAGTTGTGAAGTACATATCCAGTGATGTGCGCAAAAGCGTGGTGAAAGTTTGGAATTGTTGCGTTCCTAAATTAACTCCGTCATAAATGACAGTCTGATATTTGACTAAATTCCGTCGATTAAAGCAGATGCAATTCTAGTAAAGACGTGATCGTAAGCGTTTGACCAATCTTCAAGTGCCGACCACAATGATGCTTTTGGTTGCGCACTTCGTCAATACAGTTGGAGAAGGGTAAATCTATAATGTAACAAATATTTTAGCTTTGATGTCTAACCATTTATTAAGAATAACTGCATAAGAGTATCGCGACCGTGTGAGCGTATGGCGTGCTTCAGTTTGGTGCACGCTCACGCTCAAGGCTCTAAAGCACGTTTGACGGCCTTGTCGTGGGGATTTGGGTTTTAGTCCATCTCGCAAGTTATGCGCAGTTCTGTCGAAGGCGCGGGTGCGAGGACACGTCCGCCGCTTCTCCTACTGTCTTGCGGACTTCTTTTAGTCACGGTTCACGTGAAACTGAAACTACTCGCTCGATCGCTTTTTTCTACAGGTTACTCAACAGCCGTGGGCGAATTCTCTGGGGACAATGACCCCGACGTGGCGGTTGGAATGCCCCGTGGCCACGAGCTCGCAGGCAAGGCGAGTGACCTGCCCGCAATCCTCGACAGAATTTCTTACGCAAGCGCCATGGCCTAGCCGTCGTCCATCAAATTAGCCTATCTGCCCTTCGTCTCTAAATCTGCGCTTGACTATACACATCAAAGTGTATAAACGTGCCTACCTTTTTAAATAGACGAACGTTGAAACTCAGAGCTTATTTTTGGAACATGAACCAAACTTTTATAACACTTTCGTTTGGTTGCAATCGAGTGCGTCACAACCCTTCGCGATCGATTTCGACGAGAGAACACATCGAGACCATCTATCGAACTGTCTTTAATCTCTTGCGAGTTGCGTATGTTTCCCAAATTTTTTCGAATCATTCTTTCCCCCGGACCTGAAAAACCTTTATCAATGTTATAAAAGACAATTTCTCATAGATAGTACTTACATTTGATCTTGCCAAACGCTGCAACACGTTCACTGTAGTTAAATACTGTCCCGGAACTACCTCATAGATGGCGCAAGCGTGCCAGTAAGTGTGTTCTCTTGTTGTGTGGTAGCACAAGACTGCATAGGGTTGCGCCACGCACTTGGTGGACACGGAACGCAAGTGTGTGAACCCGTCTCTAGACTGTCTACGCATATGTTTGTTAAACACAAAATATGACGTAATGCGGTTTTAGAAACACCTTAAATCGCACATATAGTATTTTCTTCGAAAATAAAAGAGACGCTCGCGGAAAAGCAGGAATTTATGATGAACCACAGTTTTGTCCCTCATGCGATTCCGTAGTGAGGAGAGTATGACCAATATTAATATAAGACGATGGTAATAATTCGCGTCACCCTACAAAGCCCTTTTAAAGAACCTCTACGAGACATATATACATGACTGAATTTTCTACGGAAGCACGATTAGCATGAACCCTGAAATAAAACAAGTGTTTCCTGCTCAAAATCAGGGATCTTTCTAAACCAACCGCCGGCCGAGAACCGGCCGGTCAAGGATTGTCCCACTTCCGTCTTCTCACTCACGTGCGCTTTCAACACTAAACTCAGCATTTGGGAAGTATTAAGCCATGTGTTGCGGACCTTTATTTTATATATGAAACAGTGTTTTTACAATTTTCATACCACAAAGAGAGTTCCACAATACGCAAGAGATGAACGACTGCTCTTTCTATTTTTTTAATTTATCGTTTAGTCTACCTAAAACAACACTCAATGTTAAAGATGGCGTCACAAAAAAGAAAAAGAGTACAAACCTGTTAAAATTGGTAGTTGTTGATCAATAGTTGTCGCATTAGATGCTTTCCTTTTTTCACAAATAATTTGTTTTTCGTGGTTTATTTGCAGGTAGTTCTCTACGACGGAAGGCTGAAACACCTAGGGAATCTTACCGGAGAACAGATGGGCTCGTATTTTGGCTACTCTGTGGCTTCTGCCGACATCAACGGAGATGGGTGACTATGCTCGCACTACACTTGATTGGCCACTCACGAAAAAAAAATTGCTTTAGTCGCTTCGTCTTTATCGCGCTGACAAGACTAATGACCGACATACATCCTTGGTGTCCTGCAAGGCAGTTAATCTTCTTAGCGTCCTCCAAGCTGCAAGTGTAGCGAAGGAGGGAAAGGAGGGTTGCCTTCACGTCCAATATTTGCCCCAAGCTAGCCACGGGTTGTTGACGTAGAAATAGCAGCATTACGGCCTTGCTATCTACGAGCTGTTAAGGGAGGGAAAGCCCTCCAATATTTTCCGTCATGCCGCCTTCCAACATGCCCCCCTTCTTTTTGCCCTCCACCGCCAAGCATTCATCCACGTGCCCTCCTTCGCCATGTCCTCCCCAGCTATGCGCTCCTCCGTCCTCCCCTCCTCCACCATGACCTACTCGAACATGACCGCCTGCACCATGCCCTCCTCCAACATGACGTCCTCCAACATGCCATCCTCCGCACGGCCCTCCCCACTTTGGTTTCTTCTAACATGCGTCCTTCAACATGCCCTCATCCACCATGGCCTCCTCCAATATCGCCTTTTCCGCTATGCCCTCCTCCGCCATGCCCTTGTATGCCATGCCCTCCTCCACCATGGCCACCTCCAACATGCCCTCCCCCACCATGTCCTTTTCCGCAATGCCCTCCTCCGCTATGCCCTTCTCCACCGTGGCCTCTTCCAACATGCCGTTCTTTAACCTTTTTCCACCATGCCCTTCTCCACAATGCCCTCCTCGAATGTGTTAAGTGCAAAATGCACACTGCGCGACGTTTAACGCAAAAACAACAACAGCCGTTCTTTTTTAAAAATATTGTAGAATTGAAAGCCGGTGATCAAATTTACTACGGGAGTGGAAAGTTCTCCCTTAAAGGGCAGAAATCTAAGCGGTAAAGTTTCGTGGCCGCCAATACCCTTTATAACTGAAGTGGAAAAAAACGTCGATGTTGTGTTCGCGCTAAGAGTCTCGCGAAGTGTACAACTGCCTACAAATGAACTGCAAGCTGTAACCTACTTGGTCAAA
The DNA here is from genome assembly GCA_013358835.2 of Ixodes persulcatus. Lineage (NCBI taxonomy): Eukaryota > Metazoa > Arthropoda > Arachnida > Ixodida > Ixodidae > Ixodes > Ixodes persulcatus. The sequence continues at coordinate 25,537 of JABSTQ010001286.1, read as the reverse complement.
AAGGGCAAAAAAAAAAAAAAGTTTGGCCAAATTAAAGGTTTGCTTCAAAGTTGACTTGAAAGTAGAAAACAAATCTCAAATAAGGATTTATTAAGCTGTACAGTGCGCGACACTATTAACCCAAACAAGCGATCGCCATTTTTTATAGGGGTTGTCATTAAAACTACTTTTGTGGTGGAATGTGCTCATTTGGGCCAGTCAAATAAGAAGGAAAATCCTGTGCCTGCCGATACCTTCTCAAAGTAATAATGCCCCCCCCCCCCCCCAAAAAAAAAAAAAAAGCTCCAATGTCATGTTTGCACTAACAGTGTCGCGAAGAGCTCTGAATCACATATATCGTTAATATCGTGCTTTTGGAAAACAGAAAAAAAAAAGCTCGCTATGCGGGCAGAAAGCGAGGGAGAAGAGGAGAGGAGGGCATGGCGGGTGTGTCAGGACACCGAGCATGGGTTACATTAATTAGGGGGTAGACATGAGGCTAAACTGTTTTTGTCTCCACTGCACTCGTCGAATGCGTTACAAGGCGGAACGCCGGCGTCCCGCGTTTGTCGTTCGCGTTTGAACACGTTGGAACAGTGCAGTGGAGGCCTATTGGCGACGAGAGCGATCGAAAGTGTCGCTGTGGTCGGCCCACCACAATTGGCCGAATGCTGACTATGACGTCAGCAAAGGTTGTCTCATCGACGGAAATAAGAGGAATGTAAGAACTTCTATTTTGACGGTGTTGGCAGTGTTGCTTTGAGACCGCTATGATTTCAGGCTTCCAGAATGCTCATTACAAACACCATCGAGCTTGTTGTTCACAAGGTAATGACGTCACGAAAGGTAACCGAACGAGGGCGCCACCGAAACATCTCGCCGCTAATAGCTTTTGCGCCTAACCCCTAAAGCCTGGTTCAGACAGTTGCGTTTGACTGCGTTTGACTGCGTTGCGGCGGCGAGAAACCAGGACATCCCTGGGGCTTCTATCGCGTGCCAAGATGATTCCTTGAATTGGATTCCACGCTTCATACGAAGCACAGATGTGCCGGTGACTCGCTTTCGGTTCTCGACGCAACGCAGTCAACCGCACTCAAACGCAAGTGTCTGAACCGGCCTTAATCGTTACAACAAGAACTCGATGTTCTAACGTCCCCCGCGCGCTCTTGTCTCCTCCTCTCCCTCAGCTTCTGCCTGGTCAACTAAAACTCATCAGAATAAATAAAAAAAGAGCGAGCAATAAAATAGCCAGTACGTGAAGGTCTTGTGGTTGTAGAAATACGACGCTTTCGCATCCCTCTTTTTTAGTCCAGCACTTATAACAGATAAAGAACTCAAGGGTCGATAATGTTTTGCCTCCAAAATAAGACAAACACGCGTGGAGCCAAAGACAAAAAAAAAAAAAGCGTATAAAGTTATTTTTCTTTTTCTTACCTTAGCCACGATGATTTGGTCGTGGGGGCGCCACTCTTTACGGAGGAAGGTCTCAAGGATGGCAGCTACGAGCGAGGTCGCGTTTACGTCTACCTCCAGAATCCGGCTACGGTGAGTATACTCCGGAATAACCATTGACTTGAAAGAAAGAAAGAGAAAAAAAGATAAACTATTCCGACGTGAGAGCTAAGCGCAAAGTCACGCGTATGCTTGCGCCATGGCTTTTCCATGACTTAAAAAAAAAAAAAAAAAACATATCGAAGAATTTTGTTTTTGAAATGCACTAGAGTAACTCTCAGTTTAAGAAACGCAGGGCTTGGCACAGCCAATGCGGAGCTTAAGTTCGTCTGCTTCTTTTGCAGGGCTTGCGGTGAAGTTAGAACTCCGAGCCCTCATTGTCTCCGACTAGAAGGATAGTGAATAGACGTCACAGGAAGCTGCCTCGAGGTCTACCAACTATCCTTCAATCAGAGCCAATCAGAGCTCGGCGTCTTTTTGACGTCACCACAACCCCTTCAAAAGTAGCAAACGAACTTGCGCTCGCATATGATTGTGTTGTCAGTGGATATAAACGTCGAGGGACGAGTTACCAAGCAGGACGCGTGATTGTAAAAGGCCGCGTCGTACGTTTCTTAGATTGTCATTCACTTTAGAAACGTGAATATAATAAGTTACGCTCCGCATTTCTTAAGCTGTCGGTGGCAATACTTATCGTCAGTTTCTTGATCTTGCTGTCACCTGTCACGATGACAGCAACATCAAACAACAACGATAACTTCGGCGTAACAAAACAATGCTTCAAAAACACAATTCTTTTTTTTTAGGTGGCCGTGCGTTTGACGAATGCTTTCTTCGCCTAATAAAATGCCAATGTTGCATTTCTGAGCTTCATGATCATATACCTGATATGTTACTTTTTTTAGTAACAGTCCCGTCGCAATTCGGCTGCTTCCAGGACGCCCGGGAAATGCTGTGGGCGCTACAGTCACGAGCAACTATAGAGCCATCGACAGATTCAGAACGGCGGGGCTTGTCTTTCGAACGCCCGCGAGGCCTTCAGCACGCGCTCCAATGCCTTTCGCTGCGCTTCGGCTCTTGACCGAAGCGTACTTTGGCCGAAGCGTACTTTGGCCGAAGCGTACTTTGGCCGAAGCGTACTTTGGCCCAAGCGTACTTTGACCGAAGCGTTATCGAAGGTGGGAAGCTCGCACTGGAGGCGGGACAATTGAAGCTCCTCTTTGCCGCTCACACCTTGTCAATCATTTTTTTTCTTTGTTTTTTTCCCCGTTTGCTCGTTTTATACATATTAAAAACCTTAGAACGGAGTTGCTTTAAAAACATACCCTGACCTTTTTATTTTTTTTACATAACAGAAGAAAATATATAGCACTTTTAAAGTTAATAGACGCTATTGAACTATTATGTTCTAGTAATAAATACGAGCGTGGTGTTCTATGGGCCTCCCAGACTCTAAAAAAAAAAAGCCTGTGCGTCTCCTTTCCCGCGCAGCCTACCCGCACAGGCACAGGCACAAGCAAGCCTATCACCGGAGCTTGCGAAAGCAACTCAGCGAATGACGATGCTGAAATATATGTTTAGACCAAAAAACGCAGTCTAAGTTGTGACATTAAGCAATGCAAAACACCACGCTTGCATTGCTTAATGTCACAACTCAGACTGGACTGCGTTTTATGGTCTAAATATAGGTTTCGACATCATTATTACCTGAGCTGCCTCCGTAAGTTCCGGTGATTGGCTCTTCGAGTGTTGTGCGAGAACGTACAAGCACGGGCTTTTTTCAGAGTGCACAATACTTTAAATAGACAAGCACTGCTGCTTTTGGTCGACAACGTTGCAGCTGGAACTTTATGAACTTGCGACGACATTGCACATTCGAGTGACGCTCATGATCGACTCGGTCTCCACCTCTTGTAGTAGCATACTTTTTTTTTATCTGTGCCATTTTAAGGAGACGCTGGTAATTATAATTTTAAGAAAAATCTCGAGACTTCGCAACACAACTTTTAAAAATGCCGTAAAACAACAACAACAACAACAACAAATTGCCGTTGATTTTTTAAAGATATTTTCAAAGTTATGCGATTTACACCAAACTCTTATATAACCATGACATCCGGGTCCACCGTTCTCCGCAGCATGAACTGGAACGTTCGAGCGTGTTGGATGGTGACCAAGCCAAGGGACGTTTCGGCATGGCACTCTGCTCTCTGGGAGACTTGGATCACGACGGGTACCAAGGTTCGGCGTCACTTATAATAAAGCTCCCCCCTAAATGAACCAATAAGATAAAAGTCAAGAGAAAAAAAAACAAAAAAAAAAACACGTAAAACAATGAATGGTCAAATCTTGCTTCTACAGTGGAGGTGATAAAGCCCATTTTAGGGTATACTTCGTCTCACCTTAGTATGGACTATTGTTAGCCGCGCGTGCTAAAAGCGCGAGCAAGTCGCTTTGAATGAAGCCGCGGCGGCTGTACGAGCGCTCGTGCAGCAAGTGCTCTAGTCAAGGCAGTCAAGGCTGGCCGCTCGCGCTAGCACAGCCTTCGCGGTTAGTCCATGCTAGGGTGAGACGAAGTATAATTAAGAATAAAATAAAAAAAAAATTGTCCCGAATGAAATTAGTCCTCATTAAACTCACTTATCAATAGAATTGCTAATGAAAAAGATTGATTATGAATAATATTAGTAATGGTTAAAATTACTCATTAAAAGATTCACGAATTAATAAAATTACTCATTAATAAATTTACTCATTACTAAAGCACTTATAAAATTAGGCATGAATAAAATAACAAATGAGAAAAGTGTGAATAATATTACGCAAAAATAAAATTACTTATAAATATCAATACCCACCAGTGAAATCCGCTTTGTGTTTCACGTGCGACTCGTACACAGACTTTGCCGTTGGCGCCCCGTACGCCGGGGCGCGTTCCCGAGGCGAGGTCTCCGTGTTCTTGGGCGGTCCGCGAGGCGTGCGCGAGGGACCCTCGCAGGTGATCTCAGCCGAAGACGTGCGCGGAGCCCTGACCACCTTCGGCTTCTCGCTGGCCGGGGGTCTGGACCTGGACGGGAACGAGTACCCTGGTAGGTGGACAAGGAGGACTGTGCCAGACATTGCCCGTTCCTATGATTTAAAGGGGCGATGCAACAATTGTTGTACTTTGCGCAAATACCCTTTAGAACGAATTCCTGATGTTAATGACCTCCGAAAAACGCGTTCGTTTTTCACCACACACAATTGAAGGGGCCACGCAACGATATTCGCTTGAAATGTTTTTTTTTTTCCTTTACGCGATCTTACTGGCACTAGTGGGACCCAAGTATACTCGGACGCAATGCCACCGACCAAGAAACACCTTTGTTGCGGTGTAATTTCAAGGACAAAAGCGAGCGTTTTCTTTCAATCTCTCCTTTGCAAAACTTGACATATAGCTGGGGGATTGGGGTTGTGTGTATATTTATACAGCGTGTAGTTGGTCAGCCATTTCAAAGTTGGACGAGTCACTCGCTGTAGATGAGAAATTTAGCCAGTACAGTACAACCGCTAGCCTGGGGTCTTTAACGTGCACCCCGCAGTAGTGATACACGACCGCACGCCGGTACGATGCTCATTCAGATTGAAACGATCAGGGTTGGGGATTGAAACCAGGATCCCTGGATTCTGCAGCGCGAGCTTTCGCTCCACGTGCTCCGAGTTGGTGTGCGCTAGCCCACTTGGCCACCGATCGATCCCTCTTTAGCTCGGGGATCGCAGTGTCTCCCAGTGACGATTTTTGAATGCGGATCATATAGATTGGACCCTGGCATTGCGTGAGAACTTGATTTGGGCTTGTGATAATCGATAGTTCAAGAAGAATTCGGAAAGTGGACCGTGTCCAATCGCTGCAACAACGACAATAGCCGAACCGTAACAACGTCTGAAACTCAGCGCGTGTCCTGTGCCTTGCCAACCTTAGCGCGGGGCTGTGATCAACATTGGCGGCATATAATCGTCTCCAGATCACATGATCACCTTTTCTGGATGCGAGTTGAGGGGGTGAACGCTGCTCGTATTTCTTAAATGTTTTCTCCGACTTCGATTGTGTGTGGTGAAAAACGAACGAGTGTTTCGGAGGTAATTAACATCAGGGATTCGTTTTAAGTGGTATTCGCGCAAAGTACAATTGTTGCATCGTCCTTTAAATCATAGTCACGGACAGTGTCTAATTATGTTTGTTATTAATTATTAGCCCTGACGCCACAAATTCATTTATTTTTATTGATAAGGAAGCGATTATAGTAAACTTTTGGGCGAGTGGGAAAAGGTTTCTAGGGAAAAAAAAAGAAAACAGCGCGATTGGGATGAGGACAAAGAAGAGAGATACGCAGGCCAAGCACTACTATACTTCGTCTCACTTTAGCATAAACTAACTCCGAAGGCTTATACAAGCGCGAGCGGGCAGCCTTGTCTGCATGCCTTGTCTGAACCACTCGCTGCGCGAGCGCTCGTGCAGCCGCCGAGGCTTTATCCAAAGGAAATAGCTCGCGCTTTTAGCATGCCCGGCAAGCAATAGTCTACGCTAAGGTGAGACGAATTATAGCAACTAAAATCTTATTACTTCGTTTCAGCTGAAGTCTAGAGGCAGACGATGCTACAAGTGCGAGTATGTGGCCCTGAAAAGTGCTTGCATTGCACGAGCGCGCGTGCTTGGCAGGGACGCTGACAGCCCGGAGCTCACGTTTGTAGCATCGGCTGCGTCTGGACTTAAGCTGAAACAAAATATAGAACAGAAACACAAAAATAACCCTGCTGCTCGCGCTGGCACTGGCACGACGTGATCTTCAAACACCGAAACCTTCAACTTCCATTTCAAAACTAACCAGGAAAGGCATAGCATTTTCCTGTTTGAAATAAGCATTAACAAAGTATTGCATCCACAATTGAAACATTAGTTTTTTGTCCCAGATTTAGAGGACCAGAGACTCGGGATTCCAAGATACAGTCAACACATCAGCTTGCGAGAAATTAATCAAGATCATCATGGTTGATTCAAGCACTACGAGAAGGGACCTAACTAGAAAATAAATAAAAGAAGATTTCGGACATTCCGTATATGTATCGCATCTCACACGGATTAAAAGGGGCCGTATGAAGATATAAAGTGAATGTAGTCTTTTTCCGCCCGAAAAAAAAAAATAAGCCGAACATGCTCTGCCGTGAACAAAGCAAAGGCAAAGAAACTCAATCGAACCGTAGGGGATGTAGCGTAAAACACCGGTATGAAATTCGTATCCTGCTTAAAAGGAGCGGTATGCAAGATCCCGTTCTCCCGCGGGCGTTCATATAATAGGGCAGACCGGGCGATGCATGAACATTCGACTCCGAGTACAACACAGCTCATTTAAAGGAATCGAATACTCGCATTTAGCGATGCATTGCCGGGATTCCGGATGCGATCCACGTTTCACCGACGCAACAGTGTCGTTCGAACCAACATTACTAAAGAACACTCAGTTGGGAAACTCACCCTTGAAACCCGGACCGCTCGCGTCCACCGAGACCAAACTAAATTAAACTAAATAAACTAAATACGATAACACCGCCGCCCTTTATAAACTAGTAAAAACATGAACGTTCATTTATATTGCAACTGCGAAATGGCACTGGGAGAAGGCGCCACCGGCCCTTGCGCGACTCGACATGAACCGATACGCGCAGACGTGCAGTTCCCGGACTGGCCGCTGCGGGGGAAATGGTGGCGTTGCGATCGCCACTAGGGGCGCCATTGATTGTAGTGAAAATGGTCGAGACACGTGCCGCGCGCCACTTCTGGTAAGATCATGGCGTCTGAAACCTAGCTCAGTGCTGCGCTGCGTCACCATGATCTTCCCAAGGGCTGCACGTTGCACGTGCCTCGTGCATCGACGCACCTTGCTCTGCTTTTGAAACATGAAGGGGCTTTACATAGTTCGGTTCTCGAGTACCGATCGAAGCCACTTTTTCAACGTAGGCTCTATGGCAGCTTCCCAACTGCGTTGTTCTAGTCAACCGATCTCCAACCGAGTTCCAACCGATCTCACCAAACTTTCGGAGCACGCGTGAAACCGCCATAGGTCCGTTGCTCTGGGGCAGGGGGCGCGAGCGCGTCCGGAAAATTAGAGTTCCTGTATAGACCTTTCCAATGTTTACAAAATCACAGTCCAGCGTGCGATCTTCACAGTCCAGCACGTGCGTGTTCGTCGCTTCGGAAAGCGAGCGAACCACGCGCCATTCGCACGAGAGTTGCGCGGGTACTGATTCGTCTGGCGTCGCATTAGGCTCGAGGAGGAGGAGGAAAGAAGGAGAGAGAGGAGGAGTGGAGAGGAGGAAAGAAGGAAGGAGAGGAGGAATAGAAAGAGAGAGGGAAGGCGGCGAGAAGGAAACTGGGGAAGGGCGAAGGGCGCCCCAAAAAGTTTGTGGTGAAAAAAAAAAAAAAAAAAAAAGAAGGGCATGCGGTTGGGGACGTCCCCCGCCGACTTGTTGTGGGTACTTTGTTGTGGGGAAGCAAACGATTTGAAATGCGATATCGTCTTGTCACGTGCTTAGGGCGTTCTAGCAGATTTAGAAACTCTGTTTCTGAATGTTTGACTAAACGATGGTCGCTTACTGTTACAGATAATTAACGGGGTTAATATTGTTAATACCCTCGGCTCGGCGCACCGTGGCACAGGAACATCCCCAAACAAATATTTACCCAGGATTGACCCAGTGCCGCAAATAACTATAATTTACGTTGTGAAATACTTGAAAACCCGAGAAATAGGCCCAATGTGAAAAGCGCAGGCTTATTGCTCCTGTGCTTCTAGAGTAAAAAAGTTCCGAGTTCGATCACTTTGGAAATCAACACAAAATGTTTTGTTAGACGAATCTTAAAGGTTTTTATTTATTTTATTTCACAATACTTTCAGCCCTGACAAGGGCCAAAGCAGGAGTGGATAATACAAAACAAGGAATGTACACTGCATTCTGTACACCACACACGTACACAGAAACAAAAAAAAAAAGCCGGTGTTACAAATCCGCTTCCAGAGGCGTGCTAAAAAGACATGCATATATATATTTTTTTTAATTCAAACAACACACGTAGAGCTTTTTCGAAATCAGAAATCGACTCGAGAGCAACAACAGCACCTGGAAGTTTATTCTAAAAATCCACAGCCTGCACAAAAAAGGATTGTTTAAATATATTTATACGGGCGTGAATGGGTTCGAGCACTCTCAGGTGATGTAAGCGCTCTGAACGGTGGCTTTTGAGTGTTACATATTTAGAGCTGTCGATTTTTAAAAGATGATTATAAATCTAAAAAAACTAAATTCAGGCGTTGGCATATTCTCCTTTTTTCCAAGGGCGGCATGTCTGCCTGCTTTTTTAGCTCCGTCACAGACGTCCTAGTCCTGAAATCAGAGAAAATTGTACGCACCGCAAGTGACTGAACCTTTTCAAGCTCATTAGAAAGCGTGGCCTGCCAGGGATCCCACACCTCGGAAGCATACTCCAGTGCTGGTCTTACAAGAGCTTTGTAGGCAACAAGCTTAACCGAGGGAGGTGTCCTATACAACTTCCTTCGTAAATACCACAGTTTTTTAGTTGCCTTTTTTGTTACATAATCCACATGATTGTTCCATTTCAGATCGCTAGTGATAACCACACCCAAGTATTTATAGCTGTCAACTTTAGTAAGCCTGACATAGTCAAGCTTGTAGTAAAAGTAAAATATATTTTTCTTATTCGTCAAGTGCATGTATTGCGTTTTCTGGGTGTTTACTATCATATTCTTTTCACTGCACCATGACGAGATGCGATATAAAATATCATTTAATTCTATCTGATCGTTAACTGACGAAATGGGAGCATATGTAGTTCAATCATCGGCAAACATTCTTACTTTCACGCGCCCGTTACTGCAGATAGAAAACAAACTGTTAACATATATTAAGAAAAGCAAGGGACCCAACACGGAGCCCCGTGGAACCCCTGATGATATACTTTCAACAATTCCGAAAAGGTGCCATTTACATCGACGAACTGCCGGCGATTTCTGAGATATGCGCTAATCCATCTTATAATCAATGAAGGAACACCGTAGTCTATTAAAACATTAATTAGTTTGAAATGTGGTACTCGATTGAACGCTTTAGAGAGATCTATAAAAATGGCATCCACTTGCAGGCGATTATTAACATAACCAGAAATCTCATGATACTCATTCAAGTAGTTGGGTTGTTGTTGAATACCCTTTCCGAAAACCATGATGATTGGAACTTAGGATGCCTTTGTCCTCCATAAAAGAAACTAGCTGCTTATTCACAATGTGCTCTAGTAGCTTACATGACGTAGAGGTCAAAGAAATAGGGCGATAATTTTCAACTGAATCACCGTTCCCACTCTTTTTCACGGGCACAACTCTTGCTAATAACCAATCGTCCGGCAAAACAGAGTCTCGGAGTGAAATGAAGAATATAATTGTTAAGTATTTCGCAACCCATTCAGCGTTTATTATTGCAGTCAAGAAACAAACGCCATCACATCCCCCGAGTGCTCTAAGGCATCGGATAGTGCCGAGCGATGATATCGAGGACTCGGAGGAAGGGATCTTTGCAGCGGATTGGGCCGTTCATCGATTTCCACCACAGCCAGTCCAGGTGGGTCTGCAGCGTTGCAGCAGTCCTTATTTTGCCAGCTGGCGTCCTCGCGTTCCTCCCGCTGCAGCCCCTCGCCTTTCGGAGCAGGTACAGCTTCGACTTTTCCCATGATTGCTCGATGAGCTGGGTGTTGGCTTTCGTTATGGGGTCGATGAAGTGCTGTGAGTGGTTCACTGTGAAGTGATGGAGCCCCATAGGCCCGTTGCCGTCTTGCAGACTGTCCACGCACACGTAGCCCCGCCACTCATCGGTGAAAACAGTGGTCCCTGGGGCGACGTTCTGGCGTATGTGGTCGCCCAGGGTGCGCGAATCACGTCGTTGGACGTAGAACATCCTCAGTTCCTTGGTTCCCTCACAGATCATTCCTAGCACCCATGGCCCATCTATTCGGTTGCCATAATTGTTGTGACGGCTCCCGGGCGTGCTGTTGCCGTCCAGTAGGCGTCCCTTGTTGGCCTTGCGCCGGCCCCGAAACAACGCCTCGTCTATCTGGACCACCTCGTTAGGTCCCCCCATTCGTTGGCTCTGCACAAGCTCCTTACCGGTTACCTCACGGATGCTGCGGAACCAGTCCGCTTGCACCTCGGAGCCCATGCTGAAGCGTGACCTAACGAGGCGGCAGGTCTGACGAACGCTGAATTCGCACACCTTGGCGTAGATAATCCATAGTACCTCTTCCCTGGACGCCTTCGTATTGGGGCGCCCAAGCGCGTCCTTGGCGCAGAAAAAGCTATTTCCCTCGTTGAGCTCGGAGAGCTGAAATGAGATGTCAGACGGAGCACCTGTTTAGTCTCAGATTCAACAACATTGCTCGCCGGAGAGTCACCAGGCATGACTAACGGGACATCCCATATGTACTGTGGCACTAAACCACCACAATTGCTGTGTGCTAATTACGTCATTAAAACTTTTTTTTTCCCTACCTGTAAATACTTCGCGTGTCAGTAGATATTGCACGGGCTTGAACCTTTTAAAAATATTTTGATGTAGGTAGAGTTTAAACGTTCGCTTGTCTTATTTATAAATACAGTCGGGGTTTCCATCTCAAAAACAGGCACGGTTTTCTGGTCGAATTATTTAATTTTAACCCCTCCCCCCCCCAAAAAAAAAACAACCAAACAAAACATTAAATGTTTTGGGAGCATTCTAGAAATGAACAAAAGCAGAAGCGGCAAGCTTGGCAGATTTTTTGTTTGTTTTAAAGGTATTGACCACTGAAGCGAGTGAGGCGAAAACGGAGATTTCTCTCACCTGTCGGAGATGGCATATTTGACCGTATACTAGTTTGTCGCTTCTCCGACTACTGCCCTAGGACTCTTCGGTGACAATTTTGAGATAGATTTCATCAGGCCTAATGAATCGAAAAAAAAAAAAAAAACATATTTTAGTATGACTAAAAAAAAATTGTCGATCTGTGTATCTTTGATGAATATTTGCAAAGTTCGGCAAGTTCTTACATGTGACCTATATAATATATTTTAACGACCATGATATCATAAGAAGGCTGAAACTTAGCTCTTTTATTGAGTCGATTCCGTAATTTCTGTATTTTCAATTTATTTAATTTTTGTTTTTCTATTTGCTTACGTTTTTATCAGTAATATTATATGATGGCGGTTTATCGGAAAATAACAGCAGAAAACATAGTATTTCGTTTAAATGACCGGAAATAAGACTTCCTTACCTGGGGAAATACTTCGGCCACTATTAAGGCTTGGGATTAATTATCTAACATTAATACTTACCATGACATGTACGTTAACAAATGCGTGAAAATTAGTGTAATGCGGAGTAAACGGTTTTTTACTCCGCAACAAAGCTTGCCATTTTAGAAGGCACATCCGACAAGATTCAAGCTTTATTTCCGGTCGTACAAACAAAATATAACTTTTATTTATATTTTCGGATAAACCACCGTTATGCCTTACCACGAATAAAGAAATTAAGCAAATAGAAAAATGGGTTTCGAGAAAATCAATCCCGAGTTTGCTAGATTTTCAAAACATTCGGTCATTCAAGGGCATGTAATCGACCTAATTTTGCACATATGATATTGGATTTCTTCTACACGAAACACCTAGCCTTCAGATTTCTGATGATATCCAGGCCGTTAAAATATCTTAAACAAGTCACACGTAACTTGCCAAACAAACAAAATAGATCACTTTTTTTTTTCCATTCATTAGGCGTAATGAAATATATTTCGCAATTGTAACAAAAACATCCTAGTGCGGTAGTTTCAGAAGCGACAAAACAGCGAGCGGTAAAACGCGTAATCTCCGACAGATGGGAGAAACGTCCGCTCGCGTCTCGCACGCTTCAATGGTCATTCACTTTAAACAAAACAAAAAATCTGCCAAGCTTGCCGTTTGTGCTGTTTTTTTTTTTTTTTTTTTATTTCAAGAATGCTCCCAAAACATTTTTGAAAATATTGCCAAAGTTAAACAATTCGACCACAAAACCGTGCCTGAGTTGAAACGAAAACCAAATGAATAGCCTTTCTGCGAAGTACTCGTGTTTTTAAAACATACCTTTATTTAAATATTGTAAATAAAGTGCTACGAGGAGAAACTAGAATTGTTGTCACCTACATCCTAAAAACAATCATAGGCGTTCACATAAACACTCAGGCAGCCAATCACAGCTAACGACGGAATAATGTCAACAAATGACAAAGCTCGAACTACTTGGCCTGAAAAACGCAATCCGCAAAGAGACATGAGCACGTGCAACGTCATTTATATTGTCCCAATTCACATTGCATTTTCAGGTCAAATTTTATTCTTGAACTCCGTTCATTGCTCGGATACTTGCAACGCTAGCAGTGATTGGCTGCACACCATATAATAAACGACGAAGTCGGTGACTTTCTCTTTGAAAAGCTTTTTTTTTTTTTAATCTTGTCTAATACCATCTTATTGAAAATCATATCTTGATGCAAGATATTCTCACAGGCTACCGTAACAGTGCCCAAAGGAGAATTAAGTTTGTAAATGTGTTTATCCAAATTAAACAACAAAACAAAAAGTAAAAAGTTCCATGTTCCGGCAAACTGCAAACGTCCGCATTTGATCCTCAGCCTTAGTGTCTTAAATCAACCTCAGCAAAATATACATATCGAGACAATTAAGTAGACGCAGTTGTTGAAATTAATTCCGTATTTAAAAACCACTGGCAAAGTAAGAAACAATCAGTGGGCTGGCACGATGCAAGTTAGATAATATATGTTATCACCCTTGTTGTTTGCCCTATAGTTTTACGTAATTTTGAGAATGTTACAAAGATATGCTCGTATTTTAACTTCACATCATCATTGATAATTACTTGCAGATAAAATGTGTAACAGATTTAAACAGACCCATTTCCATACCGCTGGCATATGAAGATGTCGAAGTTGATAGTGTAAGAATTTGTGAAACAACGCAACCAGTTGAAATCATTATATAAAACCTAAAAACCGGAGTGAGGTGGCAAGACTTACCTGCTTGTGGCTAGTTCGGTAGCCCACCGTCACCGTCCCGAGGCATCCAGGTAAGAGAGAATTAAAGCCCCCGACTTTGACTGTAGAGCACACCCCAACCGCGACGTTGTTGGTCAGACGGTTGCTGGCCGTGGCGACACTTTGCGGGAGGCGAGGAGCAAGTCGGTGTTGGCGACAAAAATCGTCGACCGCAGAGGAATCTGATAGTATTCGAACAATTTCGAACATGTCCGGATCAACCCGGCTAGCCATCGCCGAGTGTTTGAAAACTTCCGACGTTGATGCTCCTTTTATAAGGACTTCAATGATAAGGGTCAAGGGGCAGGCGTCCTGGGATTCTAGTTTGTAGCTTATGGGCACAAAAACGAAAGGGTGACAAATAGCGTGGAAGCTTTTATTACTGACGTCAGCGATGCACAGTGGCCAATCGCGTTGCTGCACCATTATCTGAAATCTTAGGTTGAGGAGGTATTTGTAGAACTACACGCGAGCCCGTGCTCAAGCACTCCCTCGTGCAAGGAAAAAGCCTGCCACGCATGTGCGTGTGTGAGCGGGAAAGAGGGGAAGGGGGGGGGGAGGCTCTGTCCCTCAAGTTTCTTTCTCAAATAGCGATATTCTACTGAATACATAGTATCACTCTGACGTCTGTCATTAGTTTCACTTTGGAAGATGGCAGACAGGTCTCGGTACTAAATTCCTTCATGGCAGTCATTTGGAAAGCAAGCGTGGACATAGCATCGCACAAAAATGAAGAAACAATTGGGGAAAAACGACTGTCGGTATCTTCTGATGTTTTGGGATTTTGACGCTGGCAGTGCATCCTAACACAAACAATGAGTAAGCAAACGAGCACTCAGCATGCCGTTTCTATTATGAGAACGCTTTTGTCGCTCCGGAACTCACGCAGGCTAAAAAGTCGCTATTAAGCCTTTCCCGGAGACCACCGGCGCGGGTTCGGTGTCATGGAGCACTTAAGTAATTATGCTTGAGCGTGTCTTCGTGTTCGTGCAAAGAAACAAACAACGATGAAAGTTCAATGGCAACGACACAAATATTTGTATTTTAAATTCAAGTAAACGTTCTCACTGAAAAGAAAAAGAAAAAAAGCAGGGGTGAAAACTTGGAAAAGCCACCCGTCTCCGAGGACGGGTAATAGATGGCACTGTGCGTGCCTTTGTCAAAATGCCGGCTATTATTGACAGTCGTAAAACCAACACCCCCCAGAAGGCACCCATGTTTCCCGCAGTCGGCAGGGCCGTCTTTTCCCCATTATCCCTCACGTGCCCGCTGGCTACCGCGCGATCGGAAGTTATTTCGTGTCCTGTTTCTTTTTTTTTTTTTTTGTCTTTGAACGATGGAGCGTAGCGTTTTAATTTTTCTGTAGAAAGAATACTTTCCGTGTACTTTCTCACCTTTTTTTCATCTTGGAATGAGATTTTTGCAGTTTTTATTGCTGAATATTTATAAATATTAAAGTTTCCCGGATTTGTTTCTGTGATATAGGTGCGGTGTCACCGAACGAACATGTTTTTTACTTTTTTTTTTTGTGCCATTTGCGAATACTAACAAACTATTGTGTTTAGCACAGTGAGGATTTTGAGGAGTTTGCAACTACCACACGAAAGGGTGGCAATCCAGAAAATATAGGATTGTGCGTAAAACAAGATAAATTCTTGAAATACCGTTCTCATTTGTCAGAATAGCGCGCACAACATGAAAACATTGACGAGACATGCACGGACAACTAGAGACAAGGCAGATACTGACAGGTTCTACGCAGCGTTAATACAACCCTTCATATAACAGGAAACGATGAGATTACCTGGCCATCGAAGTTGCAATTCCTCTAATTAATACTCATGTAATTTTTAAGTTCTCTATTTAACTGTCGCCGCCTCGGTGGCTACGGGGCAAAGCACCGGCCTACGGTTCCCCAGATGGCGGGTTCGAATCCCGGCCTAGGTGCCCGCAATCTGACGGAGGCTTATCGCCGGAGAGGCCGCCGTGTAACCGAGCTTTCGGTTGCACGTCAAAAGATCCCCAGGTGGTCGAAATTAATCCTCAGTCCTCCGCTGGGACGTGCCAGATGCCCTTCGTTGGTTTGGCATGTAAAACCCCTAAATTCGATTTATTTAACTGTCGCCCGCTAATTTCCGCCCATAACTGTCAGTTTTGGTTACGCCCTTTCGCTACTTACAACGGCGACGCGATGCTTCCCTTCTATATACCGGTAGGCCGTGTGATACTCCAAAAATGGGTATTGAACACTGAAAAGCTTTCCGGAAAGCTACGGTAGCTAAAATTGGTCAATAAGTCAAATGCGGGCTCCGAAAGTAATGCATACGAAATATGTACCCATGAAACTCTGGTTGCAATGCCTGTATCTCGTCATTGGCTCCAGTACCAACTGCGAAAATGCCATCATTTAAACGTCGTTACATTAAGGTAGATCTGCGCTGCTTGAACAACGAAGCGGGTTCAGGAATTGTCAACTTGCTGAGCCTGCGCGAGGGACGAGCGAACACAGATTTGTTGTTTTTAAGACCCTGCATAAACTGCCCCTGCTTGCCGTCAGAAGTGTGAATTTAGAGTTACACATGCGCCTACGGGGCTTCAGTCTCCATTTTATATCTCTCGACACTTTAATCTATCAAACCCGATACCTAGATCGTCTGAGTGGTATACCTTTAGTCTGAAATCTTTATATTTTCGGCTCGCTCTGTAGAACATTTGATCATTCTGTCAAAAACGTATTCCCGCTTGGTTGAAAAATAGATTGGGGTATCGGTTAAATTTTTTACCCGATTAATCACTGCCCTTTAATCGATTAATCGGTTACGTTGACAGTCAAGTTGTTGGTCCTCCCTTTGTTGTGAGAGGCCGATCCCGCTCCGATGGTCTGGAGCGTGGTGGCAGGAACGTCGATCGCTGAGGGACGTTTCGACTCGCGGCTTGCAAGCCGCGAGTCGACCCGTCACTTCAGCGACGTTCAAGTCATAAATGGTTAAATACATGTATTTAACCATTTATTTAAACGTTCAAGTTACAACTCGCAACTTAGGAGCCCGTCCTTACTTTGTTTTGGGGATCACGGTCTTTTCCCCGAAAAGGACCCGACAGAAAACACGTCCCCGGATTCAGGTGTCACGTGTGTGTCACCGGCAGGGGCGTAGCTTCGGCTTATTGACGTTGCTTTTTATAGTTTTTTCACACGCGTCAGCGGAAACTGTCACGCTTCACTCTTTGAGAAATAAATGTGGGTTCGACTTCAGGCTGGCCAGTAAATGCTACTGGTTGGCACACTAATTGGAAGATGAAGTTTGTTTTCTCTTTTTTGATAGCTTGAACAAATGGTCAAATAGGTTTCTGGCTTTAAAACATAACAAATATATATATATATATATATATATATATATATATATATATATATATATATATATATTTGAAAAAAAAAAAACGATTCCACCTCTTTCTTGTAGCATAATATACTATTTGTGTGTGTGTGTGTGTGTGGGGGGGGGGGCGTAAATGGCTATGCGTAATGCAGAAAAAGTTACAAAGCTTTATATTTTTTCCTTTCTTTGTCAGCTCACCAGACAATATTGCCATGTATGTACGGATATATTGAATTATCTGGTGTACATTCGCAAATTTTTTGTGTTTTGTTTTCTACAAAATTGATGTTCGTGCGTTTTATAAAACCGTGCAACTTATTATATGCGTTACTTCCTACAGGTCTGGGCCTTACCTGCGCGAATTTGACGCTGGGCTTATATTTCTCGTTCGTTCGATTCGTTGGCGAGATTATTGAAACTGGCTCCCGCTGGCTTAATATAGAAGTTTCGATGCGCCCACCTTACAAATATACAGGTATGACCCATATAAAGGTGCGAATTACAACCAACTTGTTTATGAGAACGACCGTTAATAAAGGCTGAGACTTACAAGACGGGAAAATACGCCATGCTACAAATGCAATAGCAACGATGGAGATATTAGGGCTGCATAAGCCGACCACTTTGAGCGCGTTTGCATACAAATGAAAGCTTATATGCACGCACGCTCTGAGAGCTTGTAGCCTCGGTTGCGCTCACTTACGGTAAAACAGAATAGAACCTTGGTTGCCGCGCCCAGGTTGTCGCGAGCATTTCGTTCCGGCTGGTGTCTGATGCGTGTGTTAAGTGCGAAGTAATCAGGAGCCGCTTACTGAAAGACCAAGGAGTAGCTGGTCGCTCACAACTGCCGATCTTGATGGCGGCGTGACCGAATGTGCCCGCATCCGCTGGCACGCACACTATCCGATTAGGGCAGAAGAAGACGAGGTGCGTCTTCTTCTTTTGACATGTTAGGCCGGACATTACGCCTTCCCCCACTAGACGTCATGTCCATATCTTTAAGGTGGTCGCCGGTCTCGGGAACACCTTCGAGTGCCTGAAGTGTCAGGCTCTGCCGGCGGCACAACAGGAACCGATTCCTTCGGAATCGCAGTTGTGCTTTACCCAAGGATGTAACCAAGGGATCGTTACATTTTTGAGAATATGACAAGGCCAAACCGTGCCCTCCTTTGGGCAACTAAGGAATGGGCGAAGGATCATGACTACCGCTACTCGCTGCACAAGAATGGAAAGATCTTCTTGAGGCGAAAAGAACGCGAAGCGGACCTGCAACGCCTGACCTGAGAAATTTGATGACTCTTGTTTCTTGTGGCCTTTTTCGAAATGGCAGAACAAACCTATTTTGTTGCATCTGAACTAAAGACTTGCCTATCCGCCGGTAATAAAACAGTTGAGCTTGGTTTGTTTTTTGATAAGTTTTCTTTTTTCTTCGATGTTAATATGTTATCAGAGACGTGGTATACCGATGAAAGTGATGTTTTTGAGTTTCCGATGTATAAAAGCTACTTTTTGAACAGGTCAACTGGTCGTGGAAGGGGCGGTTCGCTAATGGTTAGGGAAAATACCTCCGGCCAAGTGCTAGAAGAATTATCATGTGTTGAATGAAGACTTTGAAGTACTATCCCTGCTTGTAGATCGTAACATCATCTCGGTATTTTACAGATCACCGGGTGGATGTACTACGCAGTTGTTGTTTTTTTTTTCTTTTTTAGATACCTATTTCAGTTATGCTAATGAGAACAAGTATAACATTATCAAGGGGGTTGATTTTAATATAAATATGCTTTCGGATAGCCCAACGAAAAACAAATAGACTTGCTTATTAATATGGGTGGTTGTATTAAAGGGATACTTCAACAAAATTTGGAATATTCCCGTCGTGTTCAAAAATAGGTTGAATATGATCCACAATATCCGTAAATGACAATCGCACGTTTGTATTTTGAGCCTGGTGGCTGTATTTTTCGTTATAAACGGCCTACTCTGGCAAGCGCTCGGAGAAGGCCCAGCAGAGACCACGTGACATCCAACGCAATCGTTACGTAGGTCGTCTCAAGACGAGCAAAGCTACGGCGAGGCTGACGTCGAGAGGATGGCCTAGTCGTTCCAGCCACCGAAGCGGCTGCTTTTGTACGAATTTTGAATGACAGGTTAATGTTCTATAATCTTGTAGGGGGACAATAGCGACTTCTGCGACACACAAAAGGGATTCTCGGGAAGAGGGTAGTTTCTCCTTCCCCCCTTCTCTCGTCGTGGCCGGAGGCAAGACGACCTCCGTCACTAGCTGTCAAGGTTCCTAGACCAGCATTACAAACGAGGCGTTAGCGACATCCACCAGCTGCTCTTTGCTAATCGTTTAATTTGTTTCAAAATTCCTTTTCCAGACTTTTTAAACCAGATATTGGTATGTTCCATGTGATACTGCTCTTTTGAACACATATAGACCAAAAAATGAGCGCCGAAATTTCGTTGTAGTATCCCTTTAATGTGGTGACGTCTCCTACTAGAATCACATCGGATTCGGCGACATTACTGGATGTGCTCATCACAAGTTATAGCCTACCATATGTAAGATCAGGAATAATCGCTAAAATCGGAACAGAACCGTTATTTTTCGCCGAACCGGAACTGAACCGAACCGAAATCTTCGCCGCCATCTTGGAACTGAACCGGAACAGAACCGGAAAAAAATATAACGGTAACCGGTTCAAAACGGTTCACGGTAATTTTATTTTTATTACAAAATGAGTGTTTGAGAAGCAAAAATTGGCAGCTGCACTTCTATCTAGCGATCAAATTGTCATAAACCGAATTGCAATGTATAAGAAATTGTGGGTTTTCGTGGCGCTTTTGTATTGGCACTACGATTAATCGTGTGTCACGTGGTCACGTGACGTCATGGTTTCAAGACATGCTGTCAAATAATGTCACGTCACGTGGCCCCGTGGCGTAGTCGCATGACTCACCGCGTCAAGTCGTCTGAAATTCAGAACGTCAATTTCCCCCTCTCTTCTCCAACGTTTCGTCTGCTTCTTCCTCCCCGGCATTCTTCTCCCTCGCCCTACCTTCTTGAGTTGCAACGGAATATAAATGTATTAGCGTTGTTGACACCGTGACGTCACATGCCATCACTAAAGCCCATTTATACAGAAAAGTAGCGACATCCTTTGAAGATTGACGCCTGCTATCTTGGGCCAAACCAGGCGGCGCTACCGTCAACGCGAGGGTGTAAAAAAGCGAAACATAAAGATAAGAGGTGTGCGCATCAGAGGAGGAGGGAGAGGGAATGCCTATGCTTTCGGTGTGCAGTGCATGCTATGGGTTCATGTGGCCAATCAAATAACGCCGACTGTTGAACGTCACGGCTTTCATCGTCTTTCTTTGAGCACATCCTTCGAGGCTGGTAGACCGTGACAGTGCGCTTTTAGCCTGTGTGTGTAAGTATTTGCGTGTCTTTCAGCCTTTGACTGCGCTCTGACTCAAGTATAGGAAGGCCGTGTGCTATCTAGGGCCAAACCAGGCGGCGCTACCGTCAACGCGAGGGTGTAAAAAAGCGAAACATAAAGATAAGAGCTGTGCGCGTCAGAGGAGGAGGGAGAGGGAATGCCTATGCTTTCGGTGTGCAGTGCATGCTATAGGTTCATGTGGCCAATCAAATAACCCCGACTGTTGAACGTCACGGCTTTCATCGTCTTTCTTTGAGCACATCCTTCGAGGCTGGTAGACCGTGACAGTGCGCTTTTAGCCTGTGTGTGTAAGTATTTGCGTGTCTTTCAGCCTTTGACTGCGCTCTGACTCAAGTATAGGAAAGCCGTGTGCTATCTAGGGCCAAACCAGGCGGCGCTACCGTCAACGCGAGGGTGTAAAAAAGCGAAACTTAAAGATAAGAGGTGTGCGCGTCAGAGGAGGAGGGAGAGGGAATGCCTATGCTTTCGGTGTGCAGTGCATGCTATGGGTTCATGTGGCCAATCAAATAACCCCGACTGTTGAACGTCACGGCTTTCATCGTCTTTCTTTGAGCACATCCTTCGAGGCTGGTAGACCGTGACAGTGCGCTTTTAGCCTGTGTGTGTAAGTATTTGCGTGTCTTTCAGCCTTTGACTGCGCTCTGACTCAAGTATAGGAAGGCCGTGTGCTATCTAGGGCCAAACCAGGCGGCGCTACAGTCGACGCGCGGGTGTAAAAAAGCAAAACATAAAGATAAAAGGTGTTTGCGTCAGAGGAGGGGGGAGATGTCGCTACCTTTTTTATTCAGGGGCATTAGCCATCCCGACTTTTCACCACGAGTCATGCGACACCGTGACGTACTCGGTTGTCATGAGCCTGAGCCGAGTGCTCGGGTTCTTGGCAATCAACATCGCCAAACATTCGTGTTGGCTCGTGTTCAATCAAAGATGAGAATAGCCGAACTCTAATAAAGCCTAAATCTCAACCCTTGCTTTATTCTTTGCAAACCCCAGCGCATGACTATGACGAACACTGGCGGTATACAATTAGCGTCAGATCACATTGCCGCCTTTTCTAATAGCGAGTTGAGGAGAGGAAAGCTCTTTCTTTCCTTAATTTTCTCTGCGTCTGCCGTTGAGCAGAGAGGAAAACTAATGGGTGTTTTTGCTAGCTATCAACGTCAGGAATTACCTCTTAGCGGTATTTGCTGAAAGTGCAAAAATCGTTGCATGAACTATTTTATATGTACACATCATTGAGGCACTGGAACACGTTTTCGTTGTTGCTGAACTGTCTGAGAAAGTTGTCCCCGAGTATAGAAGCATTGAAAAGACTGAATATAGCTTATTAATCTGATGATAAATAGAACTACAAGTGTGTACGGCAGGGGTACCTGAAGAGAAAGATTCTAGTGGCCTTTGAGGGACAGCCGAAAGTCGGCAGCCGCTCAAATTCTCGCAGTTTTGTTTAAACTCCACAGTTTTTGGATGCAAAATAACAGAAATGGAGAATAACTGCTAACAAATGACAGAAATATAATTGTCGAACTGGCAGCCCGCATTTGACTTATTGACCAATTTTAGCTACCGTAGCTTTCCGGAAAGCTTTTCAGTGTTCAATACCCATTTTTGGAGTATCACACGGCCTACCGGTATATAGAAGGGAAGCATCGCGTCGCCGTTGTAAGTAGCGAAAGGGCGTAACCAAAACTGACAGTTATGGGCGGAAATTAGCGGGCGACAGTTAAATAAATCGAATTTAGGGGTTTTACATGCCAAACCAACGAAGGGCATCTGGCACGTCCCAGCGGAGGACTGAGGATTAATTTCGACCACCTGGGGATCTTTTGACGTGCAACCGAAAGCTCGGTTACACGGCGGCCTCTCCGGCGATAAGCCTCCGTCAGATTGCGGGCACCTAGGCCGGGATTCGAACCCGCCATCTGAGGAACCGTAGGCCGGTGCTTTGCCCCGTAGCCACCGAGGCGGCGGACAGTTAAATAGAGAACTTAAAAATTACATGAGTATTAATTAGAGGAATTGCAACTTCGATGGCCAGGTAATCTCATCGTTTCCTGTTATATGAAGGGTTGTATTAACGCTGCGTAGAACCTGTCAGTATCTGCCTTGTCTCTAGTTGTCCGTGCATGTCTCGTCAATGTTTTCATGTTGTGCGCGCTATTCTGACAAATGAGAACGGTATTTCAAGAATTTATCTTGTTTTACGCACAATCCTATATTTTCTGGATTGCCACCCTTTCGTGTGGTAGTTGCAAACTCCTCAAAATCCTCACTGTGCTAAACACAATAGTTTGTTAGTATTCAGCAAATGGCACAAAAAAAAAAGTAAAAAACATGTTCGTTCGGTGACACCGCACCTATATCACAGAAACAAATCCGGGAAACTTTAATATTTATAAATATTAAGCAATAAAATCTGCAAAAATCTCATTCCAAGATGAAAAAAAAGGTGAGAAAGTACACGGAAAGTATTCTTTCTACAGAAAAATTAAAACGCTACGCTCCATCGTTCAAAGACAAAAAAAAAAAAAAGAAACAGGACACGAAATAACTTCCGATCGCGCGGTAGCCAGCGGGCACGTGAGGGATAATGGGGAAAAGACGGCCCTGCCGACTGCGGGAAACATGGGTGCCTTCTGGGGGGTTTTGGTTTTACGACTGTCAATAATAGCCGGCATTTTGACAAAGGCACGCACAGTGCCATCTATTACCCGTCCTCGGAGACGGGTGGCTTTTCCAAGTTTTCACCCCTGCTTTTTTTCTTTTTCTTTTCAGTGAGAACGTTTACTTGAATTTAAAATACAAATATTTGTGTCGTTGCCATTGAACTTTCATCGTTGTTTGTTTCTTTGCACGAACACGAAGACACGCTCAAGCATAATTACTTAAGTGCTCCATGACACCGAACACGCGCCGGTGGTCTCCGGGAAAGGCTTAATAGCGACTTTTTAGCCTGCGTGAGTTCCGGAGCGACAAAAGCGTTCTCATAATAGAAACGGCATGCTGAGTGCTCGTTTGGTTACTCATTGTTTGTGTTAGGATGCACTGCCAGCGTCAAAATCCCAAAACATCAGAAGATACCGACAGTCGTTTTTCCCCAATTTGTTCTTCATTTTTTGTGCGATGCTATGTCCACGCTTGCTTTCCGAATGACTGCCATGAAGGAATTTAGTACCGAGACCTGTCTGCCATCTTCCAAAGTGAAACTAATGACAGACGTCAGAGTGATACTATGTATTCAGTAGAATATCGCTATTTGAGAAAGAAACTTGAGGGACAGAGCCTCCCCCCCCCCCTTCCCCTCTTTCCCGCTCACACACGCACATGCGTGGCAGGCTTTTTCCTTGCACGAGGGAGTGCTTGAGCACGGGCTCGCGTGTAGTTCTACAAATACCTCCTCAACCTAAGATTTCAGATAATGGTGCAGCAACGCGATTGGCCACTGTGCGTCGCTAACGTCAGTAATAAAAGCTTCCACGCTATTTGTCAACCTTTCGTTTTTGTGCCCATAAGCTCCAAACTAGAATCCCAGGACGCCTGCCCCTTGACCCTTATCATTGAAGTCCTTATAAAAGGAGCATCAACGTCGGAAGTTTTCAAACACTCGGCGATGGCTAACCGGGTTGATCCGGACATGTTCGAAATTGTTCGAATACTATCAGATTCCTCTGCGGTCGACGATTTTTGTCGCCAACACCGACTTGCTCCTCGCCTCCCGCAAAGTGTCGCCACGGCCAGCAACCGTCTGACCAACAACGTCGCGGTCGGGGGCTTTAATTCTCTCTTACCTGGATGCCTCGGGACGGTGACGGTGGGCTACCGAACTAGCCACAAGGGACCTCGCCCCTTCTACCGCTGCGGAAAGTGCAAGAAGCAGGTAAGTCTTGCCACCTCACTCCGGTTTTTAGGTTTTATATAATGATTTCAACTGGTTGCGTTGTTTCACAAATTCTTACACTATCAACTTCGACATCTTCATATGCCAGCGGTATGGAAATGGGTCTGTTTAAATCTGTTACACATTTTATCTGCAAGTAATTATCAATGATGATGTGAAGTTAAAATACGAGCATATCTTTGTAAGATTCTCAAAATTACGTAAAACTATAGGGCAAACAACAAGGGTGATAACATACATTATCTACCTTCTAACTTGCATCGTGCCAGCCCACTGATTGTTTCTTACTTCGCCAGTGGTTTTTAAATACGGAATTAATTTCAACAACTGCGTCTACTTAATTGTCTCGATATGTATATTTTGCTGAGGTTGATTTAAGACACTAAGGCTGAGGATCAAATGCGGACGTTTGCAGTTTGCCGGAACATGGAAGTTTTTACTTTTTGTTTTGTTGTTTAATTTAAATAAACACATTTACAAACTTAATTCTCCTTTGGGCACTGTTACGGTAGCCTGTGAGAATATCTTGCGTCAAGATATGATTTTCAATAAGATGGTATTAGACAAGATTAAAAAAAAAAAAAAGCTTTTCAAAGAGAAAGTCACCGACTTCGTCGTTTATTATATGGTGTGCAGCCAATCACTGCTAGCGTTTGCAAGTATCCGAGCAATGAACGGAGTTCAAGAATAAAATTTGACCTGAAATGCAATGTGAATTGGGACAATATAAATGACGTTGCACGTGCTCATGTCTCTTTGCGGATTGCGTTTTTTCAGGCCAAGTAGTTCGAGCTTTGTCATTTGTTGACATTATTCCGTCGCTAGCTGTGATTGGCTGCCTGAGTGTTTATGTGAACGCCTATGATTGATTTTTAGGATGTAGGTTGACAACAATTCTAGTTTCTCCTCGTGGCACTTTATTTACAATATTTAAATAAAGGTATGTTTTAAAAACACGAGTACTTCGCAGAAAGGCTATTCATTTGGTTTTCGTTTCAACTCAGGCACGGTTTTGTGGTCGAATTGTTAACTTGGCAATATTTTCAAAAATGTTTTGGGAGCATTCTTGAAATAAAACAAAAAAAAAAAAAAACAGCACAAACGGCAAGCTTGGCAGATTTTTTGTTTTGTTTAAAGTGAATGACCATTGAAGCGTGCGAGACGCGAGCGGACGTTTCTCCCATCTGTCGGAGATTAC
>JABSTQ010001285.1:0-68519 GCA_013358835.2 Ixodes persulcatus | reverse complement strand
AGGAGTTTCGTGTGCGATAACGCAATGCCTACATTTAATAAGTGATAAGTAGCTGGCTTCTTTCATTGGGTCGAGATGCAGCGATAACATGCAAATAGGTTCAAGAAAAAAATATCTGCAAAGCTTAGCGCTCAACTACGGGGAGCCGGAAAAGATTCAGTTGAGTGAAAATAAGCTAGAGTTCCTGACGACGAACGGGTCAACATAGTGAGCTGTCCTGTGTTTCGTTTCCGTTCCATTCCTGTTTCCAGTTCCGAGTTTCCTGTGTCAGAAAGGAACAGCACGGCCACTCGGACACAGTATGAGCATTTACTAATAAGCCACTTCACAAACTAGTACCCCCCCCCCCCCCCTGCAATAATGCCTTCGGGCGCTGCGGGGTAACCGAAATAAATAAACAAATAAATAAGCCGGTCGAGCCGATGGCCGACGGAATAACAGATATTTTCACGTTTTAGGGCCACGTGTTCAAAGAATAAAAAAAAAAACATTGTGTTTCACTGAAGACTTTCGTGCAAATCAACACCATTAAAGCCGTCATAGGGCAAACACAATTCGAGTAGGAAGCGCGGGTGTCCGCCGGAGAACGCAAATGTTGTGCGGCAGACAACACGAAGCGGACGCCAGCGCACAGAGGAGTCGTGTAGCAGGACGACAGAACGAGCGGCCGCCAGCGCGCATAGCAGACGACAGAGGGGGTTAACAGTCAAAGCTAGAACAGCGACAGGAGTTTTACACGCATGCGCAAACTTCAGAAAGGCACGCAGGGCGGCGCCTCAGGTAGTGGCGACACGCGGAGGCGCGTTCACGCTCATATTGTTTCGATAGTACTCTTCGAACTGATGTAATACATCACACTTATTTCAAAATCATGTTGTGCAGCAAATAACTTATACTGGAGCTTTCATATATTTTTATTTTATGGTTTGCAACGCTCTATTGAAGCTTTTATGCTCTAGCGTGTGGCTTCCAGACGGCAGTGCAAGACGTGTATTATTATGTTAAGCCGATTTAATTTAACAATGATAAAGCAATATTGCCGCGCGAAGGGCTAAGCAAGCAATGCCCGGTCACGGTATTCTAGAAGATTCGCCTTTCTCTTACTCGGGGTAAACTGTTTGTCATTTCGCATAGTTCTTGTTCTCGAAAGCGCTGTCATTCTCACCCTGACATTCGATGCAAGAACCTTCTGGGCCGAAGTTCCGCGATTTCGACGCACACTAGATAAGGAACTTCTCTCGACCTTGTCGAGTGACTCTCGCTCTCGCGTGCTGTTACAGCCCAAATCGCCGCCAAATTTCTTCTCTCTTGACGCACGTTCTTATTTTGTTTGCACAAGTTCGTCGATGAAACCTTTATTTTAAGTTTACATTCGTCGAGCACTTTTCGATCCGTGATAATATTATACTGCCCGTGATGTATGAGAATTTGGCTGTGAATTGGGAAAGGTCCGAGAGATAAAAAGAAGCATTTTGAGAAGAAAAGAAATGCATAAAACTCTCTTACATTCAAATTCGTTTTAGGAACTTCAAAAGCTATATGTGTTTTTTTTTTGTTGTTTCCTCCACGCATAGACTGTAAAATAGATTTCATTAGCAGCTATGCAGAGATGTAACTAATGATGCCGCATAAGGGTGATATAGTTTTCTATACATATACAAATCATACTAATTTAATGCAAAAACTGCTCTGCGATGCTAGCAACTTCGTTTATGGAAGTGAAGAGATAAAAGAGGCTATCGTGCTTGTTCGAGCAAGCTCAGACTCGCTGCTCAATGCGACGCACTCATATGGCACATGGCCAGGACACGCGTGAAAAGCTGCTGCACAGGTGATTCATTCATGAATGTTTGCCTAAGTTTATAGATGTCTCGTTGTGAAACACAAAGTTCAGCAATAACAAAAAAAAAAAATATTCTTCTGACAGAGTGAAGTACGAAGACTGTCTCGTCCAGGCTGTGATAGAGGCTACCTTATTCAGAAAAAGCTTTTTCTTTATCAGAGGATGCCGTTTAGGGGTACACATGACATTGTGAGAAAGACATGATATGATTACATTAAGATAAATGATGGTCGTGGAAACATATGTTAATATTGAGCCACAAAAGGACGCTACGTTGAAGCCAGCATTTCCGAGCGGAGACGGAGAGTCAAGTCAAAAATGCGATTTATTTCATTGTTGTTGTGAACCGCAACGAAACGAGGTGTCACAATTATTTAGATATGTTGATTTTGTACGTTATTTACAAGCCACAGAAAAGTAATATATAATAAAAAAATCTAATTACTTATATATATTTAATATCAAAATCGGGATAATATCTTAAAAAGTTAGGTTATTCATTTTGGAGCAGAAAAAAAAACTGGTTGACTCAAAAACGCAAGGAAAGCGATAGCCAATATTTAAAGCGGTGGACGTAAACTCAATGGGCTACCAAACAGATGAAATTACAAAAAAAATTAGAAGTTCTGACAAAAACTTACTTATCAAATGTCTAAATGTTAGATTTTTATAGGAAGTTTGAAGAAGACAAATTAGTTCATAATACGACATAAATGACAGTACATTTTCAGATAACTTATGTTTGAAGCTACACACTGATGGTGTTTTATTTCATAGTTCTCACCTCTTCGTATCTACAAAATTCAGATATTTAGGCGAAATTATCGGGGTAGCAATTTGCGATTTTGTAAAAAGAAAATATTATGAAGGCTGACAATAAACTTTTTTTTTAAATTAATTGTGATCGCCTTCAAATTTGAAAGAAATATCAGTGTGAATGACATCAGCAAAATCTAAGCAACGGCTAAGAGTGCCGAGAATACAAATCGAGTCTATGACGGACTCTAACAGGTTGCACGTTAGTACATGTTTCTGTGATAATAATGGTTGGAAAAGTTATTGACGCGCAGATGCGTTTTATTGTAAGACGTGAGCTATTAGATGCCATTCGCCAGAATATTCAAAAAACATGCTTTCCTACTCCTACCCTCCCACCCCCCCCCCCCCAGGTTTGGTCGCATTTAAATGAAACCACCCTAGTACCATGTTTTACGGACAATCGTCCGCGGGCGGTGCATATTTAAAAGTCAAATTTTAGGCTGTGCGGACTATCTAACCGTCCGGACTAAAACAGTAATTTGTTTTTCAAAACCCTTAATTTTGACGTTACTTACGGAGTTTGTACCGAAAGAGTATATTAAACGATAATTAAGGCGGCGGTCCCACGGCCCCAACTATAATACCGGTGGCAGCTCTGCTAACGCTCCTGTTGCTGTGCAAATGTCGCTCTGTGCGCGTGTTACGTATTTCGTTCTTTTGCAAATAAATTTCCGATCATCGTCCATCTTTTAGTGCAAATTATGATACCCATTTTTCAAAACTTAACGCACAATAAGAAAACAAAAAGTGCAAGTTTTGATATTTTCAAAGACATACCGCTATGCATTTCAAGTTTCTAGACTTGCAATGCATCCAATAGAAGAAAGGACTCGTCTAGTTCCGTGCATACGTGTTTTTGTTAATTAGCACGCTCAAAGTTTTAATATTTATTCAAAATAGCCGTTTTTATGTGATTTGAAGTCTCGTAACTCCGTTCAATAATAAACGCAGCAATGACATTTAAGGGCATGCTTGTGGTAAAACACAAGGAACTCAGAATACAAAATATTAGAAGTGCAACGCCAGCCGTTTTCTTGTAAACAAACTTGATATGGTAAATTTCTACAAATTCCCTTAACGCGTTCTTGGTTTCTCAGACAGCGTTCTGGCATCTGACCTAATTTCTTTTTAATTGTATGGTAGAGGAACTGAGCTGGTTCACTAGAAGCGTGATTTTTTCGTATTCATAATCAGATTTGTTTAAAATGTGTTAAATCATGGGAAATTTTGAAAGCTCGACTCTGTACGCAAGAAACCGGTTCAGGGAAGAGGGCAGCTATTTAAGCAACGATTCTTCAATTAGTGCTTTTCTCGTTCTAATTAAAATCACTTTCTAGATTGTAATTTTTAAAAAAGATACTAATTGTCCTAAATATTAAAAAGAACTATGTTGTAGCAGACGACGCACACTTGCGCCATCTTTTGAAAGGTGGCTGAAATTCGAGGTGAGAAAGTCAGGAAAAGTGGCGCTGGGGGGGTTCTGTCCCTGATGCAGAGGATTCGGTTCTCAATATTTCTCGCGCTACTTCCTCGTGTTGCAATGAGTAAATAATCTTGCAAAAAAAAAGAAGAAAAAAAACAAGGGTCACGAGCAAGTTCTGAAAAACATCTCGTGCCAATAAATAAGCTATTCGATGCTCCCTGCCATGTTCCGACACCACGAAAGGTGCGAATATTGAGCTCCATAGGGATGGTGACGACAAAGGGGAATTTATTTTTCTTTACTCCAAGATATTTACCCGACATTTTTTTTTGTTTTTAAGGTTCCAGCTTTCCAACCACTCTGGTTCTGTTTTGACCGCCATCGTGCAGGAATTTCAGATTTTCAGTTTTAACGTTACTCTACTTGTAGAAAACTTACGGAGAGTGTTATGTGTAAACCGCAGTGACTGGTCCTCATGGTAAGGCAACAAACAGCCAGTCATCGTGGTTCAAATCTGAGGCTCAGGAAAAGGGTCTAATAAACCCCCTTTCCACGCAGTGCCCTATCAAAAGCGTTGCACATGTGCGGAACCCTCACTACGGTCGTCTTTCTTTGGATTAATGTTTATTTCATTTTTTCAAATACGAACAATGTCAGACGATCAACTTTAATGGTGTTGGTTTAATAATGCAACGACTCCAGGCTTCCACTTTGCGTTTACACCAACCAGGACTCTTGTCCTTTGCAACTAATTATAAGCAGCCAGGTCAGACTTGCTAGAAACAGCGTCTCAGTTGACTTTGGGAAAGAAAGCAATGCCAAAACCAGCGCTCGAGCTGAGCGGGACTCAAGCCGCGTCTCAAGACAGTCGTGCGCCCAACCTTTTGCAGTGCTTTCTTTCACTCAGTCTCAGGTGAGACGCTGTTCTAGCAAGCCGGTCCAGGATCACAACTCGTGAAGTTTCCTCGCGCTTCTCTTTCGTTTTTCTGACTCCCCGCAATGAGTATTGCGAAATAAAATCAAGCGAGATGCTCAGTGCTGCCCTGACATTTTCTTCCATGACCGGGCTATACTTCGTTTCACTTTATCTGCGAGCGAAGCCAAAGCTAGAAGCGCGAGACCAGCGCTTTTTGAATTTCTCCCCAGCTCGCGCGCTCGAGCAAAGCCTGAACGCACGGAGCTTCCGTGCTCGCGCTTCCAGTTTCGCCTTCGCTCACACATAAGGTGAAACGAAGTATAGAGAGCGGTTTCCTTGTGGCCTTCACTCTCGCCGAGGAGCAATGGAACTTCTTTAGCCGCGTAGGGGTGCGACCACACAACCATGCCCAACGCCGCCTGAGCCATCCTGAACAGCTGTTCCCCGACCAATGCGATTGAAAATGTGTGCATTTATACTTGCTTGAAATAACTGTAGTGAGCAGATTGAAATAAGTTTCGGCTTACAATAATTAAATTCTTGTCTATACAAACTTGTTTCTTAAGGAGACAAAGAGAAAGACGTGTTCCGCATAAGTCCCCGAAGGCGGCTGGCCTCACGACCTGTAGGTCCAATTACTCTAGAAACTTATCCAACTCAACCCCCGAGCAAAGAGGACAACACAGTTAGGAGGACTTGCCTCTCAGAAGGAATTAAAGCACTGTAGGAGCGGTAGGGTTACAGCGACCCCTCCAAGCTGCCGCCGCAGGGAGCAACTACTCCCGGTGCAATGGCCGTAAGAGATCATGCCTGTTCACTCTAGCCTAGGTTGTCTACATGTCTGTCTGTCTCAGGGTGAAGATATCTATTGTTGCTTTGAACGTGCCAGCGCGTGACGCTCTCGCGCACTCGGTGCGTGATTTGGGCGGTAAAATGGCGTCTATGCACTAGCCAAAGCTACGGGCTCGAGCTGAGTGACACCGGATTGCGCGCACTTCAAAGTGCATAAAAAAACGATTGGGCGGAAAAATGGCTGAGTTGTCTCCTTCATGTGGTCTTCGGTTCAGGCACGTAGCCAGGATTTTGTTTCGGGGGAGGGGGGGGGGGGCGCCCATGACAAAATGCTGTATGAGGTGGAGGGGGAGAGGAGGTCTCAGCAAAATGGAAGATGTCGGGGGAAGGCCGGGTTCCATGCCCCCCCCCCCCCCCCCCCCCCCATGGCTACGTGCCTGCTTCGGTTCGTTGTCATTTGAAAAGAGAAGACGGTCTACGGTGTTTTTCCATTTGAACGTGAACTTGCAGACGGCTATAGGAACGTGAAGACACACTGAAATTTAGATGGTCCCGACCGCATGATGGTTCTCCCGTGAACATGTTGTAAAAATAAAATAAATATTGTGTGCGTGAGTTCATAATAATAATAATAATAATCCTTATTTCCAGACATACATGTGTCTGAGGGGCTGCGGCAAAAGAATACAAAAGAAAATTCCGCACAGACACTTTTGATTGCTTACGTGTGGGAATATGAAAGCATTGCAGTCCTTTTGGTGAAAAGTTTTCGATTAATTTTTCGACATGCGTTATTTTTGCTGATTCGGTGTGTGACGCGCGGGAAACAGCGCGCTCATGTTATACACTCATGACGTGGCGCCACCTTCTCCCCATTGGCTGCACCGTCACGTGCCCAATGACGCACGCACTTAGACACACCTTTAGTCAGCCGGATGGTTGCGACGGGACGTGTGCAATGACGCACGCACTAGGCACACCTTAGTCAGCCAGGACTTTGGAGCCGCCGTGGAGTCGGGGAAGCGTGCTCGTCTTGCACCCCGGAGGCCCGGATTCGATTCCCATCCAGACCGAAATGTAACAGAGTTTGTTTCGAAAGTCGTTCATTTACTTTGTTTATAGGAACCTTCGTGAAAATTTTGACGTCAATTTGAGCATTTCTGACGTGTTTTTACTCTTTGCGCCGTCGGCCATTTTTGGTACCATCGCTTAATCATGCCGCCGCCGCCGCCGCCGCCGGATTTTCGCGTGGTGGGGCAAATACTTTTCTCGCATTAAAAGTCTTCTGACCAGGCCATCAGCCCCTTTTTACAGCATTCAACGGTGTACAGGACCAGTGTCAGTATAAAAATCAATTATGCATAAAATAATAAAATTGACATCAGCTAAACATCGTAGTTATCATAATTAATATCAACGTCATCAAACGTTTCAAATGGAAATCATTCCCATCGAAATCATTGAGATCACATTAATTAGCATACAATGTCAGCGTTACTGTAAAATTCTTCATATATGTTGCAATCAAACAGAAAATATATATAATAAAGATACATATGTAACAGGTTGGTATATCTTTTTCAACATCAAATTATAAAAAGACCTAAATAATAATGCAAAAAATATCAAAAGCACCATAAAATACATTTTGAAATCTGCTACCCACTCGCCTAACAAAATTTAAGCCACTTGGGCTACAAAATACACTTTTACTCTTTTCTTGAACATGCAGAGTCTTCGACCTCGGCGTAGTATTTCAACAATATTAGGGTGGTTATTTATAAGGTCAGATAATTGGTATTCAAGTTTAATCAAACTACCATCAAAATGATGAGTTATATAAAGCGCCCTTCTGAACACCCGTCTTGTAAAAAAAAAAAAGTCTGCTATTGCTTGTTATATTATAGATCAAAATGCAGTCAAAGACTATAAGATACTCAAGCACAAACACGCATTCTAAAAGCGCAAGGCTATAGTGCATAGTTTGCGCTTGATTGCTTTGACCGGTGACAACAAACACACTATAGGATGTTGAGCTCCGTGACATAGTGTTTTTTGGTTCTGCTTGATTGGCCTCATTGACCTGTTATGTCGGCTGCACTCTGACTTACAGCGAAAATGAATTTAAACGTTTTGTCGTCCAAAAGATCTTTCATTAACGAAATGCTGACAAGGCATGTCTTATATATGTTCTTTAACGTTTGATAACATTCTTCACTGATTGATTGACTATGTTTTTAATTCTTGAATAGTTAAAACGATAGCTACCGGCTTGTGAGCCTCTCGATCTCGAGCTAGGCACTCTCGATCGGGTCGATGAGCTAGCTGAGCTCCGCTTCTGTGCGAACTGGGCACTGCTACCATCACTGACACGTTTGCTGGCATTTGTGTCAGCGGGAGCAGGCGCTGAGCGTTGAACGTGCACGGGCGAGCAGCAGAAAGGAGGAAATTAAGAGCAGAGGAGGAACATCACTGCCACGAGCTTGTTTTCTGGCCACACTAGGGCTCTGGGCCACACGGATGAGTGCCGCCATCTAGTGGTTGAACTAATGGCTTGTTCAAGATGGCCGCCGTGGGACCGCCGCCTTAAGAGCTACAGGGAGTAGCCTCGGACCCAAGAACTCAAAATAATATCACAGATATATGAATATATATTGTTTAATGCATTATAACGAATTGAATATATATAAGTAGCAAATTATGAAATGATTGTGAAAGCAAATGTGATGGAATAAAACATTAACGAGGAACGCACACTCCAGCTAGCAGGTAGCAGTGGCGGCACGTGGACAACAATGTCTGCTACGAACCCGAACGCGATGAACCACTGCGAGTTTTTTTTTTTCGAGGTTGTAGACAAGACGTCCGACTCTCCCGCCCATGGAGGACCTTTTATTCTCGTCGTCGTCTATCCCTTTCGATGGCGTGGCTGGCGTAACCGTGAGACTCCGACGTGGTTCGTTTCGGCCGGGCACTATTTACCTATTCCGGTGAGAACTTTGCGAAAAAATGGAGCTGCTAAACAGAAAAAAGGTCGCCCACCTCGCAATAAAAACTCGTAAACGCAGATGATGTTTAGGGCCAGTGTGGCCAGACGGGTCGAACGTTTTAAAGTAAGACTCATTTAGGTGCGCCCTTAGACTTCGAGAAAAAAAAATAAAGTGCAGCAAAAGCGAACACAAATAATATTTAGGTTTTAAATATGATATTTCACACACTATAATCAAAAACTGCACGTCAAACCAATTTCGAGGAATACTTGTTTATCCCGTGCTCCTCTCGCGGTTAAGCAGGAATGCAATCGACATCAACTTAAAGTGCACCGTTTATTTATCGTGTGATCAAGAACGCCATTTACTACAGGTACCTTCAGCTAAGAGACCTAAGCTAAAGGTACCTTTACGCTGCCGTGTCAATCGGGTATTACACCCTTAACCGCTGTTAACTCAGATTTAACTGCTGTTATGCGACACCATAGTTACCGCACTACACTCTCAAACTGCTATTTCAGAAGTAGTGAAGAGCGCGCGTGTACTGCTTTGATGGGTACTCAAGGTGCTCAAGCGCACGTTCGCCCATAGCTTTGACTGCAAGGTAGCAGAATGTTGTCCGCATGTATTGTGCGCTAAATGTGACTTAGCGTAACTGCAGTTAAGTGTGCCCGTGTAATACCCCTGTTATACCCCTGTTACACGGACCCACTTAACTGCGGTTACGCTAAGCCACAGTTATATCCCTGTTATACCCCTGTTACACGGGCACACTTAACTGCAGTTACGCTAAGCCACAGTCAGCGCACAATACTTACCGACAACATTCTGTGGCTATGCAGTCAAAGCTATGGGCGAACGTGCGCTTGAGCCTCTTGAGCATATATCGAAGCAGTGCACGCGCGCTCTTCACGTGTTATTGAATAGCTGTCCGAGAGTATACTGCGGCATCTGTGGTGCTGCGAAACAGCAGTTTAGCTGAGTTAACCGCGGTTAAGTGTGCCCGTGTAACAGGGGTATTAGTGCACAATACGTGCGGAGGACATTCTACGGCTATGCAGTCAAAGCTATGGGCGAACGTGCGCTTGAGCATTTTGATCATACATCGAAGCAGTGCACGCGCGCTCTTCACTTCTTATGGAATAGCTGTCCGATAGCAAAGTGCGGTATCTGTGGTGCCGCGTAACAGCAGTTAAGCTGAGTTAACCGCGGTTAAGTGTGCCAGGGGTATAGGAACCGTGCACATCTAATTCAGGCCCCGACCAGGGCGCCCCTAGCGGCAAACGGGTCCGTTTCATCGGGGAACCTCCTTGGAACTTCTGGCAGTCGCTGCGTTGGTTGTGCGTTGTAGCGGGTTAGCGCTGTAATTTCCAAGGTAGCTATTCCGCTCTAAGAAAGCCACAACAATTGATGCGACAAACAATAGGCGACCGCCGCGACGCGGCCGGCATGCTCGCTTCACAGAACCGTGCACATCTAATTCAGGCCCCGACCAGGGCGCCCCTAGCGGCAAACGGGTCCGTTTCATCGGGGAACTTCCTTGGAACTTCTCCCAGTCGCTGCGTTGGTTGTGCGTTGTAGCGGGTTAGCGCTGTAATTTCCAAGGTAGCTATTCCGCTCTAAGAAAGCCACAACAATATACCCTTCCCGAAAGTCAGTCTACCCACCCTGTGCAGAGCCAAACCAGACGCTTTAATGGCGGCACTACACAGTTTCTCCACACCAGAAAATGCGAACGTCTTCGAAAGCATAGAGCAGAAAGGGGAAAAGGTGTTGGTCCCCTTACGTCACCTTCGACTCACGAAATCGAGGGTGCTTGATTTAGCCGAGCATGATCTTCTATCACCGCCATTAGAGCGGCAATATTGGAGCTAATGGGACTGCCACAAGGTGACTCTGACTTTTGAAAAGGGTCTATTGATGCGGCAAACAATAGGCGACCGCCGCGACGCGGCCGGCATGGTCGCTTCCCATTACACGGGCACACTTAACCGCGGTTAACTCAGCTTAACTGCTGTTGCGTGGCACCACAGATGCCGCACTATATTCTCGGATAGCTATTCCATAAGAAGTGAAGAGCGCGCGTGCACTGCTTTGATGGGTGTTCAAGATGGTTCAGCGCACGTTCGCCCATAGCTTTGACTGCATAGCTGCAGAATGTTGTCGGCAAGTATAGGAAGTATTCACTGGCGGCCATTGCTGTGTGCACGACTGCTGAGCGCGTGCTGATGGCGAGCTTCCACAGTTCTTTTGTAACGTGCATTTCGCACCCTCAAGATTGGCGGTCTTAGCAGCCTATTAATGTGGGCTCGTTCAGAGCATGCGCTCTAGACATCACCCACAAATATGGCGCCCAGTGAATACTCCTGATTGTGTAGAGTGCCTCAATGTCCTTCTGTTTAGGGTGATGCCATCGTTTGTAGTACCCGATGCCGACAGCACGCGCTCACAAAGAAAATACAAAGAAATCGCAGGAAACAAAATGTCGCCGTAGCACAGTCAGCGCTACGAGCGCGTGCAGGGACACGCTCTTTCACGCGCTTCAGAACAAAAAATAAAAATAAGCGTTAGAAACAAAATGGCCAGATGTCATATCACCCCAAGCAAAGCGCACAGAAGGCACCCTAGTATTGTGCGCTAGCTGTGGCTTAGCGTAACTGCAGTTAAGCGTGCCCATGTAACAAGGGTATAACAAGGGTTTAACAAGGGTATTACAAAGCGCTATGTCACAGCGCTGACTACAACTTTTAAGCCGGGGTCACACTGCCCATGCATCATACAAAAGACGGTCTGCAAATACGAGTCACCGCAATATCCGTGGTTTGAATGCCGCATGCCAAGTTACTCCTTGAACTAATTGCCATGCGGCCTTCGAAGCACGGATCTCTCGGTGACTCGCGTTCGAATCTGTATGCAGACTGTCGTTTGGCAGTATGTCTCCGACTTTAGTGTCTACATTTCGTCTACGTCTTCCTTCTTTACTCTTATAGACAAGGAGCCAGATGTAAAAAAAAAAAGTATTTTCTCTTTTGTTCTTTATATACTTGAATGCCAAACCTAAAATTAACATGAGGCCAAGTATTGGGCAGGAGATCGAACTATAGGGGGCGCTTTATCGAGCTTGTTGTCCCCACAGCCCGGTGTTTACCAACACAGCATAACAAAGAAATTGAACCTGGCCGAGCACGGTCTGGGCACGAGCGCTTCGCTCTGACCAGTGATTTGGTCGCACGAGGAGTGGCCTTCGAATCGTAATCTTCGATTTCTCGGATCAAAAACAAACAAGAAAATACGGTTTGTTGTCCCCACAGCTGAAGCGCACCGCTAGAGGCGTGACTGTTCGATCTCCTCCCCAATACTCCGTTCACCCTTAAAGGACCCCTGAAAAGAAATGTCTTTTTTTTTTTTTTTAGAGAGTCTGGTTGGGACACGCCTGTCAAAAAATTAATTTTACTCTAAAAAAAAAAAAATCATTTTTGGAGCAATATTGACGGCGCGAGACGCGATTTAGTCGGTAGTCACCTCCTTTCCACTTGTTTTCTTTCTTGGTATTTCGGGCGCGTGGAGGAGAGGCGGATCGGCTCGCCTTCACGTTGAGGTAGAAAGTCCGAATGACCATCTCGTTGAGCGAATGACCGCTCCGTGACGTCATGGACTTTGCGCGCAGAATTTCAAATAAATCTCTCGACGTCCACACCGCTCTCATTTTTTTTTTCGCGTAAAATGTATTTTTGGGCACGCGTGTCCTTACCAGACTGTTTAAAATAAACAGCTTTTTTTTTTCTTTTCAGGGGTCCTTTAAAGGGGCACTGAAGTCCATTCTGAGATCCTCCTTTTGTGGTGACAACTCAATCTAGACGCTCTAAGCATCCCAAGAAACCGAAATCACAATCGTGCGTAGCTTATTTCCTAGTTAAAAGCGTGTTAAAAAATTGCGACACGTCCTTTTTGGGAAGAATTTTCTTCCGGGTGAAGTGGTCGACAAAGGGCGCTTGTCGGTGAGGTGCAAGCGATGGCTTCGCCCGCGGTGAAAAAGAGGAGTCTTATCCGAATGTGTACCTATTAGACTCTCTTAGAAGCAAG
The DNA here is from genome assembly GCA_013358835.2 of Ixodes persulcatus. Taxonomy (NCBI): domain Eukaryota; kingdom Metazoa; phylum Arthropoda; class Arachnida; order Ixodida; family Ixodidae; genus Ixodes; species Ixodes persulcatus. The sequence goes on along the minus strand of JABSTQ010001285.1, from coordinate 55,653 downwards.
TTATGATAAAAGCCTTCGGAATATGCGCTTATTGTAGGGCTTTCATTGTTCCACACAATGTAGTCCGCGAGAAAAAAGAGTTCACTTGTTTTTTCTTGCCTTGAGATGAATAGGCAGTTTTGTAATATATATGACTGGGTATATGTGGGAACTAACACATTTTAAACAATATAAGATCAAAACCGACATTTTAAACAATATAAGATCAAAACCGACCTTTTTCAAAAATGAGTTCAGTGCCCCTTTAAGGCTGTGGTCCCGCGGCGGCCATTATGAAGAAGCTTAAAATTAGACACCTAGATCGCAAAACCGATTCGTGTGGCCACGGTGCGCTGTCACAACAAATACTTTTCAAGTTTCAATTGCACTAACCGTTATGTTATTCAAAAGCTATAGGTGATTTTCTGAAAATTTCATTGTTAAAATGAGGCCCATTTTTGTCGTTTTTGGTAACTGGCGACGCAAGATGTATTCCAGAGTTCTGTCGGCCGGTATTTTTCCATTAAACAGTTCAAAAATCCGGTGTAACTGTCGAATAAAGTAACGGGTATTGCTAAAACTTCGGCATCTGCTTCGGACCTCTAGCGTTACAGGATTTGAGCGAAAATGAGCCTTCGCCTATACGTAGTTTATTTTCGCAGTGAAAAACCCTGCCAATCTTCTGAGGGGACCCCCTGTTTATAAAGTGTTTTTTTTTTCTGTTGTACATATATTTTTTTTTTAATTTGTATGCACTAAAATAGTTAGGTGTGAGGTTTTTGGTGATATCAAGTTTCTTAAAATTCTTATGTGGGTCACATCTAAGAACTTTCAAAACTTTGCCCCAATTCATCAAAGGGAGAAAGTTTGACTTTTCTTTATTCAATATTATTCTAAAATACTAGCTTTATAATTTGCTTTAATGTTAATTGTTTTTAATGCTGAGTGAGGTCCCACAAGCCCCTGCTGGCTTTGACCTTACTCAATAATCAACTTGGAGATCTGTGAATTTGTGAATAAACTATTATTATTATCATTACTATGACTAATATTATTATTATTAAGCGTGCTAATATCTATTTCGAAAGTGTCACAGAAAAATTCTATTGCAGCAGAGTGAGAAGTGATTGCACAGCGAGCACTCAAACATACGATCTCCGACAGGTGGAAGAAACGTCAGTCTTCGGCTTGGCCGCTTCAATAATCCAGAACCTTAAAACAAAACAAAAGTTCGCCAAAATTGTTGTTTGCGCTGTCGTTCATTTCAAAATTTATCCTAGAGCATGCATTTGTTTTGTATAAATTCAAAATTGGACCTCAAACCCGTGCCTGCACTGAGACAAAAAAAAATCCACTTAAATTGTCGTATGACATTATAAAGCTTAAAAGTATTACCCTCTGAAAGTCTTAAGCGGAATACCAGGGCACTTGGGGCAAGCAAGTTATTATCGATGCGCAGAGAAGCCTAGATCGGAATTTCGCACTTTTCCAACTGCCCTTTCTACACGCACGCTAAGCCTAGTGGCTCGTTTTAAGATCATGATTGTGTAAATAAAAGCTTGCATAACCCTGGGAGAGTACAGTGTTCTCTTACTTTAACGCCGACCCGAGATGGTTTGTATTTGGCACTTTTTGTGCTATTCCTGGGCCTACTTGTCGTATTGCGTGTTGAAGTCTTGCCTCCCCGATCACAACCTTGACTGTCGAGTTATCTACCTAACGTCCCCGAATAAAACCCAACCTTTTTCTGAACAATGTCGGCTTGTAAATACGGTAGGTTGGGTGGAATGTCACTCTAAACCTTCGCAAAATCGAAGTACGTTTTTTGCAGCACTGCATGTGAGAACCGGCTTTTCCACGCCACCGTGTATCTATCATGGTGAAGCTTCTAATAGTGTATTCACACGAGGGAGATTCCTTCAGCAGAGAAAAGCAAAGGTCATTCAGCTTTGAGGTCACGTGCGCCACATCATGGATGCTTGTTCCTCCCCGCACTCCGCCGAGACGCGAGCTTTTCCCCATCGTTCTGACAAGGAAAGAAGATGGCGTCGAACGACAAGTTCGATGGCATGTGCAAAAAGCATGTGGGAAGCTTGAAGTCGTAACGTTCTTGCACCAACAGCGGCAAAGTTGACAGTGTCATATCGCTCTTGTGGCGTACTCACACGACGAAGATTTCCTCCAGGTAGAGGACTATACGTCACCGCGTTTTGAGGTTATCTGGGTCACTTCACGGACGGTTGCTAATTCCCATACTCTGCAAGGACCCGAGAACAATCTGTTCCTTTTGCTATAGATTGTCCCATCGCTCCGGCGAGAAAGAAAGATGGCGTCGAACGATGATTTCGATTAGTTTTTAATGTTCATGAAAGGCACGGTGAATGTTTGAAGTCCCTGAATTCTTAAACCAACAACATCATAGTTGACAGCCCAACGATGCTCCTATTTACGTCGATGAAAGCGCCATTAATCCCAACACCCCACTGTCAACCTTGACGTTGTTGGTTGTTCGCGGCGGGGTTTTAGCCGCACGTCCGGAGGCTTCCTAGCTCGTGACGACGACCATTCCCCGAAGTGAAGAACCCAGGGGTCCAGTGGAGGTGGGAGAATTGGTAACGTAACGAACGGTTTAATTACATGGTTGCGATACAGTCGTCAAATCCGAGAGAACAACGGAGCAGCCTCACGCTCCACCTTATATAGACCAACACGCGGCCCTGACGTCACGTAGCTGTGGTGGCGCTGTCAACGGCACGGCGCATGAGCAGGCGTTTCACTTCACGCGAATTCAGTTTCTGCGCACGCGCAGTGCCCACACCTGGTGTGGGCAAACGCGGGCTTGTTTGTAAACAGCGTGTCGGTTTATAGGGTCCGTTTTCTCCCTCACTCTCCGCCAGGGCAGCAGGTGCGAGTAGCAAACCACCGCCAAGTGCGTTGCAGCCAAGTCCGCCGCGTCGTAGCCAGAAGTGCGTCGTAGCCATGGTTCTCCGCAGTTAGGCCATGCCTCTCTCCCCTTCCGGAGCGCACGAACCCACACGCACACACACACGTCCCGTTGACGTCACGGACGCGTTGAGACTCGTTTCGGGCAGGCCCAGACAGGCGGGCGACTGTCCTGAACAGATCGTGACTCGTTTCCGCAGCGTTGAAACTCGGAAGAAGGTCGCCGAAGGTTCCATTCTTAACATGGTGCAACAAGGCGGCAACTTCAAGCTTCCACCTTGGTTTTTACACACAAACTCGAACTTGTCGTTCGACGCCATGTTATTTTCTTGTCGGAACGGTGGGTCAATCCCCAGCTCTCGGCAGAGTAGAGTAGAGGATTAGCAAGCATTCCTGACGTGGCGCTCGTGACCTCGAAACGCGATGACGACGCTCCTTTCTGTGTAGGAAATCTTCTTTTTGAGAATACATCGTAATTTGTATTCAGATGTTTATGCAGTGGAAAGTTAAAACAAAAATGGTCAACGTGCAGGCGAGCTGGTGCGTATTAATCATAATGTTTAAACCCTGAGACTGGGTAGGAAACTTAAAAATATAACACAAGAAAAAATAAAAAAGGTGAAAGACAAGCGTCTTAAGAGGCGCCTGGTGTCTCCGACTTGGGCGAGAAATTCAGCACGCCGGTACGAGGCTCATCCAGATCAAAACTGGCGGCGGCGTTGTTCGAGTCGATGATTCCTGGGTTCTGCGGCGCAAGTTTTCCCGCCGCGTTATTCTCCTGACGTGTTTATGTTTGAAGCCCAGTGTGCATAGGAACAAGCGCTTGCCTCGTTCAGCAGTTGGAGAAACCATGGCCGGGCTATAGTGAACAGGCGTGATCTCTTACAGCCTTTGTACAGGGAGTAGTTGCTCCATGCAGCGGCAGCTCGGAGGGGTCGCTATAAACCTACCCTTTCTACAGCGCTTTAATTTCTCCTGAGAGGTACCTCCTCCTCACCGTGACGGCCTCTTTGCTCCGGGATTGACTTGGAGAAGTTTGCAAAGTCATTAGACTCACAGGCCATGAGGACGACTGCCTGCACGGACTTATGCGGAGCACCTCTTTCTTTTCGTTCCTCAAGAAACGAGTTTGTATAGATAGACAATCATTTAATTATCGTAAGCCGAAACGTATTTCAATGGGTCACTACAGTTTTCTTCTTTTTTTTTTTTAATACGTATAATGTCACACATTTTCAATCGCAGTGGTCGGTGAACAGTTGTTCAGGATGGCTCAGGCGGTGTTGCGCAAGGTTGTGGGGTCGCACCCCTACGCGTCTAAAGAAGTCCCATTGCTCCTAGGCGAGAGTGAAGGCCGCAGGGAAAGCTGCTCTCTAGCCCGGCCATAGAAGAACATGGCAGAGCAGCACTGAACATCTCGCCTTGATTTTATTTCGCAACACTGATTGCGGGCACTTGCAAGAACTAGAGCCACTAGATAAGCTACTTAATACGTAGTTCATTTAATGGCTCTATACCTGTTTTCACCTCAAGAACCGAAGTAAACCAAGTCCGGCTTCTCGCGGAGCATTATTAACTTTCCCCTTTATGTAAATAATTAAGACATATGTAGGTGAATTTTAGGTTAGATATATGTTATCTTATCAAGACGTACACGTTCCAAAAGCTAAAAGCATCTCTTTTTCATTAGACAACCAAATCTCGTAGGAACTACTTCGCGCCGCGTAGGAACAATGCGCAAAACTTGTTTTTTTCTTAAGGTGGAAGCAGGTATAGCAAGAACGAAAGAGAAGCGCGAGGAAAGTTCACGAATTTTGATCCTGAGCCGGCTTGCTAGAACAGCGTCTCAGCTGAGACTGGGTGAAAGGAAGCACTGCCTTCTTTCCCCCAGTCTCAGCTGAGACGCTGTTTCTAGCAAGTCGGCCCTGGCTGCTTATCATTAGCTGCAAAGGGAACGAGTCATGGTGGGTGCAAAGCTCAAAGTGGAAGCTTGGAGTCGTTGCATTATTATATCTACACCGTGAAAATTGATCGTCTCACGCTAATCTTATTTCAATAAATGAAATAAAAATTATTAAAAAAGACGATCTAGGAAGAGGTTTGTCATGTGCGATAGCGCACTTCATGGAAATGGGGTTTATTAGACCCATTTTAGACAACACCCCGAGACAGGGGTGGAAGGAAGGATGACACAACACGAAGTCTCAAACACAGCTGAAATTTATTGGTTTTATAGGGTACAAGTGCCCCGAAAACCAAAAGGAAGGAAAAAGGGAGAGGAAGAATGTCTCTTTCCCGAACGCACAAGAGAGGTAGGACATTGACCAATAGCACACCGGTTTTGTTCTAAAGGAAACAAAAAAAAGGGGGGGGGGGACCTCTTAACCCACCACGGTGAGGTTCTGACACATATTACGAAAGACAAGGCTGCGGGATGGTGACCCATCAGGGGAAATCCCCAACATGGACAAAGGCGAAAAAAAAAAAGCCCCGACATTCGTCACACCCGAAACAAAGGCGCAGGGGTGAAACTTAAACTCGAACCAACAACATCCTACACAGAGGTAAGGGTGACCTCCAAACAATCAAATTTGTAGAAATCTTTTCAACTCCGTATCTAAACTAAAGGACGGCCTATTTACTGCATTTCCGTGACTAAGAATAGTTAGTGACTCCTTTGTGAACGGTTTATGATCCACTCTCTCGTTCAACACAACCGATGTGGAATGCCATTGCGGTATAGAATTGTTGCATTCCATCACATGTTTTGACATTTCTGAATACTGGTCTTTGTTTCTAATGCATAGTTTGTGTTCAGTTAAACGATCATTCAAACAACGCTTCGTTTGTCCAATGTACCATAACTCGCAGGTAAAAGGAATCTTGTATACTACGCCCGATACACAATAAACACCTTTTTCTCTGTGTCTTTTGGTGCGTGCATCCAGGTCTGGCCTAGTCGAACGAGGTCAAACGACTTAATTTGATATCATTTTTGAACACAGTGCTAGCGCTGTAACGGTTGCCGGCCGATTTGAGATTATGAGAAATCCGATGGAAGAAAGGGAGAACAACACGCCTGGCAGATTCATGAACCTTTTGACATTTCTCTCTTTTCTTAACAAGATACAACAACTGTCTGAACGCATATTCCTCGGGAAACCCTGCCGCGCCGAAGCGGTTAAAAAGGCGTTGGAGCGCAGAACCTATGGAGTGCGAACAAGATTTTTTAAGGGCACCTACTAAATTCCTGACAATGCCAGCCTTAATATTTTTTTAATGAAAACTTCCGAAAGGCAGGAGGGGTTTGACTTTCGTTTTGCCATGCTGCCAACACAAACTGAAGAAAGTTTATAGCTGGATATCAGGAAACTGCAGGCAGTCATTTACCGGTCTTTTTACTGAGAATTGTAGCTCTAGCGCACCTTCATAGACGAAGTTCTCTTCCAACGTTGACAACGAAGAATCGGCAGTGCTAACCAGGATATTATCTACATAACGCCTTATGAGGACGACACCTGGAGAACGGCTTTGGATGAGACCAAGTAGACGCATATCCAAAAAGCTAAGGCAAATCTCCGAGAGGACCGGGGCAACGGCCGAACCAAAACATATTCCTTGTTTTTGAATGAAATTGTGATCATCGTACTCTACCATCCTTGCCTGGAGGTACAATTCTAACATTCTAAGGCAATCCGGTACCGAAATTCCTGACTGTGATTGAAACCTGAAGAGGTTGTTTTCCAAAAAATTCCTAACTCGGTTGAGTAGAGTTTTGGGATCTAGCGAATAATACAGGTCCTTTATATTCATCGAAAAAACTGAGCAAGGTCTCCCATGAAAGGGCTGCAACTCCGTAGCCAAATCATCTGAACAACGCAGTGACAACGAACTTATAACTTCCAAAACCGACAAAGCACTCTGAAGGAAAGAAGCGACAAATATTTGTGAGGTGCCATTTTCGTTGACCACTACTCGGAGGAGTAGGTCCACCTTGTGGTATTTTAGAAAAAAAAAAAACTGAATTCCAAACTTGTCACTGAGAGTGCTGTTTAGTTTGGATACCTCAGACAGAAATTCGTAGACCTTCAAGACGCCGACACTTTCCTTTTTTTTAAATCTTTTTTAGGCTTCTGTCGAATCGCTTGAACACATCCATAACTGCTACGTCGTACTTTTTCCGAAACTTGCTTATTGGCAACACCGCAAATTTTCCTCAATTGTCACTTTCGAGAATCATTATGTCTTTTGTTTTCTGTGAACTCCCTTTTTACCGACAGCATCTTTCTGAAATCTCTTTGGTCAGTCCTAGAGGAGGAATCCACCGAAGTAGACGTCCTTTTCAACGTTGACGAAAACAAAGCTGTCTTCTCCTTGTCTTCTCCTTGGGGTCTGATACCAAATTTGATAATGTGAATAGCGGAAACAATATCAATCGTAGAAGGTTTTACATTTTCACGGAATTTGGGTCCATTAGCCAAACAGACTTCGGTAGGCTTTGACAACGCGATACCAAACGGGTTGACTATCTGATTGGTTACTTTTGGCACAACACAGTAAAAAAGGACTTTGGTTCACATTGAAAACGAATGCTTTGCCGCAAAACACGAAAGATGTTATATAGTCTCTCCTTTTTAACAGCTGCCAATGTGTGAAGATGAGTGAACAGTAGAATTTCTCACCAAGCAGCGTAGTCCACAAATCATTGGAGAGATGATTCACTCTCCGTAGTTATTCCTTGGTGCAGTTCCTGTAATCATTCAGCACCTTCGTTTTGTGATGCCGGCCGACTTGCATTAAAGCTAGAAGTCCAACGCGATCACGGTCAACGTACTTGATACTGAGGCACATTCCGATGTACGCAATATCCGCCTCCAGTTGAGACATCCGGTGGCCGAATTTGCACAAAACCCATAACGAGCGACAGTGCACTTGCGAAACAAGTAAAGAGTGAACAGAATAAAACGTAAAAGGGACGAGGCTTTCATCTTGAAATATAACAAACCTTAAACCTTCATCAGCTTGTTTGCGCCCTAACGTTTTGTTTATTAGACCCTTTTCGTGAGCGTCATATTTTAACCACGATGACTGGCTTCTTGTTGCCTTACCGTGAGGCCCAGTCAGTGCGTTTTGGATATCGGAACTCTCCGTGAGTTGTCTACGAGTAGAGTAGCGTTAAAACTGAAGATCTCGAACCCTTGCACGATGGCGGTCAGAACAGAACGGGCGCGGTTGGAAATCTGGATCCTTAAAAAAAATGTCCCTTGTTTATCATGTAGTGGGAAAAAAAAATATTCCCCTTCGGCGTCGCTATCTAATGTAGTTCCATATTTCCACTTTTCGTGCTGTCAGAACATGGCGGGCAGCATTAAAGAGCTTATTTATATGCACCAGGTGCTTCAAAGAACTTGCTCGTGACCCTTGTGACGCGCTTCTCGCTTCTTTTTTTTTTTCGCTAGACCAACTGTGATTCACTGCAAGACCAAGGACAAAACGCGAGAAAATATTTGAGGCAAGAATCCTCTGCGTCAGGGACAGAATCAGCGCCACGTTTCCTAAACTTTTCAACCTCGAATTTCAGCCACTTTTTAAAAAAAATGGCGCAAGTGCGCGTCGTCCGCTACAGCATAAGTCCTTTATGATATCTAGGACAATTAGTACGCTTTAAAAATATTACAAACATGGAAAGAGATTTTAGTTAGAACGAAAAAGCTCCAAATTAAAGATTTGTTGTTTAAATAGCTGTCCTCTTCTCTGAAATCAGTTTCTTGCGTATAATGTCGAACTTCAAAATAGTCACATCATTTAAAATTATTTTAAACAAATCTGAAATAGAACCAAACAAGGGCCGTAGTAGTAGTAAGCGTTTTATTGAAAAGGAAAACCTGAAGAGTTGGCCACTCCTAAAAATAGGGGCGAGTCAGTTCAGGGTTGGGGAATGGGTTAGAGGAGGGACAGATTAAAAGAAAAGAAAGAGAGAAAGAGAGAGAGAGATAAGGACAAAGGGAAGGGGTGGATGACTGGATTGTTAGAAATGCGTCTCAGCTGAGACTCGGTGAAAGAAAGCACTGCAAAGGCTGGGGCGCACGAGCGTCTTGAGACGCGGTTTGAGTCCCGCTCAGCTCGTGTGCTGGCTTTGGCTGTGCTTTCTTTCACCCAGTCTAGCTGAGACATTGTTTCTAGAATGCTAGCCCAGCCCTACAGAGAATCAACCTAGTCCCTCTAACATACAATTAAAAAATGAGATCAGACGCTAGAATGATATTTGAGAAAACCAAGAACGCGTGAAGGGAATTCTTTGAAATTTTATAATCAAGTGACTTTTACGAAAAAACTGCTGGCTTTGCACTTTTAACGTTTTTTATGCTGAGGTCCTGTATTTACCAGAAACATTCTCTTAAATGTTGTTGCTGCATTATGATGTGAAACTGAGTTACGACACTTCAAAATTGTATAAAAAAGGCAGTTTTTGAATAAACATGAAACAAAATGTGGGTGTACTAATTAAAAAAGAAACGTATGTACAGAACCACATGAGTCATTTATCTATTAAAAAAAATAAGAACGCAACTGGGATGCCTTGCAAGTCTAGAAACTTGGAATGCCTTCAAGCATGTCCTTAAAAATGTCAAAACTTGCGAGTTTTTTTTTTTTTTTTTTGTGCGGTAAGCTATGACAAATGCATGTCATATCCTGAACTATGTCGCTGATGAGAAATTGGGAATTTATTTTCAAAAAGAACAAAAAACGTGGCACGCGCACAGACGCGACATTTGCATTGCAAAGAGGAGCGTTAGCACAGCTGCCACCTTTATTATTGTTGGGGCCGTGGGATCGCCGCCTTAAGCGGGATTCACTCGCGATTTAATTGTAGCCTTTTCCTCATATATGGTGCAGATCCTTTCGGGAACAAATGAGCTGCCTTCAGCTGCGCATAGGAGTTCGGGCACTCGGGGTTGGCTCGGGCCACGGCTGTTCGCTCCGATATTGTCAAGCTTGGATTTGTTCGTCCGGGCTCCGCCACTACCAGCAGTTCTTTTACTGGCACTTTTATTCTTTTATTTATCTTCTGTTCTCAGTTCCTTTATTTCCAAATTGCTCCAAAGTTAGAACCACGTTCTAACCATTGAAACGCATATTATAAACGCCCTATTTGCTGATGGTGTTGTGCATTGGTAGTGCACTCGGGTCTTAAGCGTTTTTAATTGCGTCATCTGAGTGCAGATGGAGTTACTCACGCAATTGACGTACGCCTCGACATTATTTATCGGCTTCGGCGGCGCTCATCGCTTGTTTGTCGCATGAAGTTTGGTGCCGACAAATATGCAGCGGCGTGTTTTATTAGATATTTCCAGCGCTACGTTCGCTGTTAACCTGTGCTCTATAGAGTTCAGCCTTTAGACGCGATCCTGTATGAGTAGTTAGATCATGCACGAGTCACGGTCGGTAGAAAAGGGTTTCTGATCGTGGGGCCATTTTCAGCGCTTACGCGTACGGCGCGTGCTTTGCTCACTTTGGAATCGCCGAATATGCGCGTGATGAGCTGCGAAGAACGCATGCTAAGCTGTGCGACCTTTTTAGCTTAGTATTTTCTTAGCAGAAAGCAACGTTGCTAAAACCCTCAGTTGGGAAACTCACCTTTGAAACCTGGGCCGCTGGCGTCCACCGAGACCGAGCTAAATACGATAACAGCGCCACCCTTTAGCGACGAGTTGAAGCATAAAAGTTGCTTTACAGTGCTACTGCGAGACGGCCCTGCGAGATGGCGCCACCGGCCCTTGCCCGACTCGACGTGCAGCCGTGCAGTTCCCGGAGTGGACGCTGCGGGAGAAATGGCGGTGTTGCGATCGCCATTAGCTCGGTTCTGGAATACGGATCGGAGCCAATTTCTTAAAGCAGGCTCTATGGCAGTTTCCCAACTGAGTGGTTCTAGTAACGTTGGCAGAAAGCTACTGGCCGGTGCGATCTTTATTGTTCGTGTGTATGGCGGGTGCTTCGCTCGCTTTCCGAAGCGATAAATAAGCGCGTGCTGGCCTCTGAAGATAACACGCTGGGCTGTGCTTTTGAAAACGCTAAAACGGTGTATAAGTGGTATAATCATATATACGCAGTGTTGGCGGTAACGCGTTACAAGTAATGGCGTTACCTGTAACGTGTTACTTCTTCTGTAACGTAGTAACGTACTTGAAACTTTTTCGAAACAGTAACGAGTAACGTACCTAAGTTACGTATTTCGAGTAACGTGTAACGTAGTTGCGTTACTCCTTACATCTGCTTCCTGAGACTTGAAAAAAAAAAAAGTACACTTAAATTTGTTTTCGGGTTTCTCTACTTCGTTTCATCTTAAGTGCAGACGCAGCCGGTGCTACAAGCTGATGCCAAAACGTCAAGGGCACCCTCCTGGTGTGCGTCATGTTTATGCGCGTGTGTCTATCATCGCTGAATCAATCATAAACAGAAAAGGCTCAATGGCTGGCGTCTTTGACGCTGCTTGATTATTCCCATTAGTTCGTAGCGTCAGCTGCGTCTGGACTTAAGTTGAAACGAAGTATAGGCGCCAAGTTATTAGTTATTGCACTTATTCTACATACCTTCAAGATTTTGGCTGTTTTTTCCCCACGCAAAAAGTCAGACTTTAGAAAAACCCCAACGCACGCGCCATTTGTCCCGGTGTCGAAAAACGCTCTCGCGAATAAAAAAAATAATAAACGCTGTTACCGTCAATTGATAAATGAAAAGTAACCTGAAAGTACATGCACAACGTTTTATTGATAACTGTGACGCGTTCCTTTTATTTTGAGGTAACGTGGGTTGGTAACGCGTTCCTTTATTTTGTAAGTAACGAGTAATGTATTTCATTACTTTATTTCGGTAGCGCCTAGAACACTGTCTGTCAGCATCTGCTGACCGGGGTTCATAGAACGTAAAAGAAAAGAAACACAAATACCACTTTAAGCGTTTTAATAAAATACTAAGATTAGTTTACTTTCGATTTTTTTTCGTAATTGTTGATTTTTTTTTTCACACATTTATTGTTTGTGTGCAGGACGTGCGACCGTTCTCGGGAGCGGGGCCTTTCTGATGAAGTGAAGAGCGCTCATGTACAGCTTTCAGCGGCGCTGAAGCTGGGCGAGTGCACAGGTGCCGGTAGCTTTGGTAGGGTGTTCTAGCACACCCTAGCTTTGGCTTCAAGGGGCGATGCAACGATTTTTTCACTTTGCGCAAATACCGCTTAGAACGGATCCCTGACGTTAATGACCTGTGAAACACACGTTCGTTCTTCACCCCACTCAATCGAAGACGCAGAAAAATTAAAGAAAAACGAGCAGCGTTCACTCGCAGCCAGAACAAGCGGCCACGTTATCTGGAGCCGAATATACGCCGCCAATGTTGATCATAGCCGTGCGCTGGGGTTGGCAAGGCACAGGACACGCACTGAGTTCCAGACATCTTTATGGTTCGGCTATTGTAGTCATTGCAGCGATTGGGCAGAAGCCACTACCCCAGTGCTTACTCGAGTTACCGATTATCACCAGCAGAAATTGAGTGCCCACGCAATGCTCGGGTCCTATCTATGTGCCGCATTCAAATATCGTCACTACACTCGTTAAAGGGCCTCTGACACGCCAAAACAATTCAAAGTGTCCCACCAGTGCCCTGTGACGTAACAATGTACTGCAAGGTGTCGGGGCAATAAGAAGGAAGGCATCGACCTACGTCACTAAAAGTGGGTTAGCCGGAAGTCACGTGAGCTTTATTCCTCGTGCTCTCCACGAACGTGATTAAGACTTTTTTTTAAATTTTTTATTCTGGTCTTTTTTACGAGCGGTCGTAGAAAACAAAGTTTCAGTTCCACTAGCTTTTTATCGCTGCACCGTTGGTTAGTTTGCGGGCTGTAAAAGTTGAGGACGAACAGTCAGCGGATCAACGTGATGGAGGTCAATGATGAAAGCGTTCCGAGTACAAGCCAGTGTACGAGTGCATTCTATCCTTCGGATGGTACAGAGCCATACTGGGCACAAAACAAGCTATCGAGTTTTGAAAAACAAAAAAAAAATGTTAGAATGCTCGAAAAAATTAGGATTGCTAGCATACGACACGCCCGATCGCATTGCTGAAGGTTCAGGCATTGAGGTCGTCGAATCATCGGATACTCTCCAGGCTGAAGATGCCTGCCGTCTAGAGAATACGAATTGGTGTGTGTACCAAGTACAAGTAAACGTCAAGCATAAAGTACGTGTTTTGTCTATACTCCGTTTCACCTTATGTTGTACCGCAGCGAAGGCTAGACGCGCGAGCTCATAGCGTTGACAGCTGCCCTTGGTGCACGAGAGCTTGCGCCGCCGAGGTGTGCCATAGAGCAAGGAGCTCGCGCTTGTAGCCTTTCTTGCGGTACATCACAAGGTGAAACAGAGTATAGAACATGAGGAGAACTTGTTTACTAGGTTCACTGACTCCTCTTCTTCTACCTTTACAGCAACATTAGGCGATGAAAAGCAAACAAAATAAACCTTGTCTGCTTGGATTGTTCGCGAAAGTACGGAAAATAACAAAAATAATTAAAAAAAATATTACACGTGGTCGCGGTAAGCACGAGGAGTGATACAACTCACGTGACTTCCGGCGATGCCTCTCTTCTGACCGCCCTGACATTTTGCGGTACATTGTTACGTCACAGGGCACTGGCGGGCACTTTGAATTCGGCTTCGTATTTTTATTTTTTATAAAAAAAACTACGCAGCTCTAAAGTGAAACAATTTTTTGGTGATGTCGTGATATACCATTTTAACGCCTAGCATGAATTTATTTTTTTTTTTGCGTGACAGAGGTTTTTTTTTTAAAATAAAGGGTGTGTAAAGGGACCAACCGCCACTCGTTCATCCCGGACTTGAAAAGTAATCCGTTACAAGTAACATATTACTTGTAATCCGTTACTTTTTTAATGTAATTTTGTGTCTTCCACGTTACTTTTTTCGGACGTAATTTTTAATGTAATTTCGTTACAAAATATTGGTAACGGATTACTTTAATTACTCGTTATTTTTAAAAAAATATGAGCCTAATACAGTAACTGGAGCAATACGAGAAGAACTTTCAGCAGCATAAATAGAGCAAGTTCAACAAAAGAGAAATCATCAGGAAGCGGATAATAGCCGAAAAGAAAACGTGATTTTTTGTATGACCGGTCACTAGAACCCCCCAAAAAACGGGCAAGGCATGTACAAATGTATGAAAGACAAAAATTAAGTAAGACAACGTCAAGTAGGCTCTCCGTCGCCTTCCATCGTGTTTTTCTTCTTTTCCTGGGCAGGAGAAAGCTCTTCGTGATTATTTGTTTTTGTCATTTACACTGTTTCACCCTTTCCAACTTCTTCGACGTCTCCAGCCACCTGCACAGACATCAAACACGGGTTCGTAACCCCTCGATTCGCGGGTTCACAACTCGCGTAACAGAATCCTGACCCCCCCTCGTGCGAGTGGGTCAAATTCTCTTTTTGATGTGCGCTACTTTATTCTAGCACGCTCTTGTGGCACGGCTTAGAAGCGCCCGGCGCGAGGCTAAGATCATCGACTTCGAAGGTACGGACGACACTTCTTTTGGTTTACTTGTCTGGGCATGGTAGTCGAGTCCACTCCTCACTTTGCAGTCAACTGTCAACATAAAGAGGGATCGGGGGGGGGGGGGGGGGGGTGTTACGCCATCTAAGGTGTGCTGAGAGAGAGAGAACGCGTGAACGTGGTGTGATTCTCTTTTGTTTTGTGAGAGCGATGGCCCCCACTTCCCTCGCTCCTTATGTCCTCCCTCCCCTGGCCTCCACGAATATTGGTATGAAAGTGAGAACCGATGAAAGATCGGTAACCCGTAACCGCAACTTTTTTTCTGACTGGTCGAGTTTTCGGTCATGGAGTGTCAGTCGTCTCCATGGCCATCTCTTAAAGAAATTTTCAAAATTTAGGTCATTAAGGAAAACGGAAACCTAGAGTTTCAGTGCATACTTTGCTTGCCAAAAAAAACACACATTGTCATCAGCAAGAACAACACACTCTAATCTACGGAAACACATCAAGGTAATCTGGGACACCTGCATTCTGCATTGGCTATACATTGTAACGTTAGAACCAACTTTTTCTTTTCTTGTAAATAACAGGCGAAACACCCGAGTCAAAAGGGAGCTTTCGTAGATCGCTTCTTTAGCTCGGAATCTCGTAGCGGAAGTAGACGCTGCTACTGAGCATGCGCAACGCTAGCTTTGTGTGCACAATTCCAGGAATCATTTCCGGAGACCGTAAGCTAGCTCGGTCTCCGGGCATATGACGGGCATATGAGAATTGAAAAATAGTGTTGCAGAACATTCTTGAAAAATACCAAATTGTTTCTATTGTTTTCTGGATTAGGTGTACGGAAAAAGTAACATGAAAGTAATTTGTAACGTAATGAGTAAAGTAATCCGTTTCTTTTCATCGAAAGTAATTTGTAACGGTAATCTATTAAATTTGAGGCTCGGTAATTTGTAATCGTAATCTATTACATTTTTCAAGTAACGTGCACAAGTCTGGTTCATCCCCCAGACCCTAGCGCCCCCTGTCCAGAAGTGGTGACTCGAGAAGTACGTCTTTCGGATATTTCGTTGCTCCCACTGGAGTTGCTCCCTTAATAAATACTTAGTCCCCTCTGCAACTATGGCTGCCGCAAGCCTTCGATGCAGTGGATGAAGCATCGCTCGAGTAGCTATTTTAGAAAGAAGCCTTGGCAAAACAAGATTTTGGACCCAGGATTTAGGAGGTCTGACCACCCGCGCATATTTAGTGAATCTCTCCTTCCGCGAAAAACATGAAAACGGATTCGAAGCGACGTGGAGGCGCCGGTAACGAGGCTACCTCCCTACTCTCGAACGACCGCTTCCGCGTCTCCGAAGCGGTGACGGCCTCGTCGAAGAAAAGTTAGAGTTCCGATCGATTGAACGGTGATTTTTGATTCCTTTCGCTACTTGTAGAGCAGGAGAAACGTTATAGGCATTTCAGAAGGTGCTTCATGTAGCCGCAGGATGTCCCTGTACGAAAGTATTCGAAGAAGACAATTAATTTGGGAGTTGGCACGATGACGCGACCAGCGCGTTGACTCGATTCAAAGTAAGTAGCTACAAAAATAATCATAATCATCCTCATTAACTAAACCGATTGGTGAATATTTTGCATGCCTCGTGATAATTGCATCGGTTTTAGGGGAAAACAAATTAGTATAGCAAACAAAAAGGGCCGCAAAATTTTAAGGGTAGGTGGTGCAAGCTACCGCCTGTTAAAAAAGCTACCACTTCTATTGGTTTATCTATCCATTCATTCATAAAAGATCACGATCCGTCTGAAAAGGCGTGCTATTAATTTGTAAATTAATTTTTTTATTTAAAAAGTAATTAAACGTGTGCGAATTCGAAGAAACTATATGTCGTGTCAACCTAAAGTACCGTTGGTCTAAAGCATAGAGTTATTATAATGTACGCTAGAGGTTCAACTGGCGCTAGTGTCTATGCCACTTCCGTGACGCAAATTGAAGCAGACAGCAACCAGTCTACTTTTGCGGTGCTCCTCTGCATTCCTACGGGAAAACGCGAGTGAATTTTGTCTCTTCGCCGGAAATAAACACAAAAACACTTTGGTTATTTGGGTCGTACCAAATAGTATTACCTTGATTAACGTTGTAATAGTGTAATTACTTTAGTTAGCGCATTTTTCTTCATCAGTGAACGATGTTTAACTTCGCTACATTTCAATCCCAAACGTGTGTTCCACAGCACGTATGTAACAACAAGCGACGATTCAAAGCAAAATTAAAATTGAAAGGAATATAGAGTGTGTTCAAGGCTAGCCAGCTTTCCGATGACGCTTATATATTGCTAATATGCCAGTCCTGTCACTATTTGAAAATGACCCCGTCGTGCATGAGCGAATAAAAACATTCAAAACGTAAATAATAAAGCACGTGGGCTATAAAAGGTGTCTCTTCGTATTGTTTTCTCTGCCGGGCAGCTTTTATCGGGCACTTGTTCTCAAAGATTTCGATCGTGCTGGTGATATTTTGAACGTAGAAGTTCGCGCAGAGCAGAACGAATAAAGCTGTACTTACTTATTCAAAATCGGACTATATTACGTGGCCTTCAGTTTATTTTGATCGTACATGCGCGGGTAGTTACTGATCCAGTGTTACTGCGTAGTTCTTGCCGTCTCCTTTAATTTCCAGATGTCCTTCGTTCGTTTGGCACGTATATCCCTCATGCTGAAAAGTGCCGACGTCGTGTTCGCGCTAAGAGTGTCCGACAATGCACATAAATACACGTACGAAGCCGTTTTAGCACCGTTTTTAAAGTGATCAATTTGAAAGAAGAGCGCCGCAACCTGACCAATTATTTCGTCTGCCTGACTGAGAAATGGTCCAAGCTACCTAGTACGTACGAATTATTCGTGATATTTCCTCTTATGATCGAGCGCAAGGAGAAAATGCATTCACTTTTTCCCATTGAAATGCATTACCGGAAGTCAATTTTCGACTGGTTGCTGTCTGCTTCAATTTGCGTGAGCACACTAGCGCCACTTGAGCCTCTAGCGTACATTATAATAACTCTATGGTCTAAAGCCATGATCTCTACTTTAGGTGGCTGGATGACGCGTCGAGCGCGCGGGACTGAAGTCAATGAAGTGAGCGGCTTGTCCCGGAAGTGAGCGCTTGGCAGGCTTTGTAACCCCTCCGAGTGCTGGTTCAAAAAGCGTCGAGGGCGCTGGATTTTCGCTTGTCACCTCAAGAGAATTTGCTTGTTCCGTATAGTAAGAGCGCATGCAGACCCGAGAAGTAACACGGGAAGCCATTCAATTTAAACATTTTGAGATTCTAGTTGATAAAGTGTGCATATGTCCCAAGTTCAAATGCCTCATTTTTGGGATTTAATTCGGAGCATGATTATTGAAACCCGCTCAATGACACCGGAAAGTAGGGACCAAAACATCGACTGAATGCACCTGGAAGCCCAGCAGACACCCGACTTCCCGGACAAGCATCAAACTTCCGATGGCTTCATTTGTGTCCTGCTCGGAGAGCGGTTATGCGCCATCCAGCCCCTTAATAGATACTAGTAGTCTAAAGGTTCAAAAGTAAAATGCTGGAGTTTGTCACAGGGTTAAAAATAACCCACCGAAAATTGCTACCTGCCACTTCGGGACTTAGAATGGATTGAACGAACACAATTTATTTTCTTTCGACACGCACATTGTTCCGGGCGAATGTTTTGTGACCTGGGATGTTCTGATACCGCTGATGCTGAAAAAAATTCTTAACTGTGGCAACTGTACGGCGTGATACGCGTGATATTACATTCTGGTTGCTAACTGTGTTGCGCTTCGTCGTCGTTCGGGGTTTTTGCAAGTGAACTTCTGTTCGGACCACAAAAGCACGAGTCACCGAAGCCAACGAAGTTACGATGATCACAGTGATACCGCGTAACGCCTCTTCCGGATTTTTCCGGGGACAGGTAACCATGTCGTAATGATCGCGTCTCTAAACCGCATGCCTCCGGTGGTCGCGGGTGACCCTTTTGACCCTTCGCTAGGTATGTGTAGGCGCGCAACTTCCGTTCAGCTCTGCGTATTTTGGGGGATCCACGATCTGGGGGCTCGTAATAAATTGCAACGTTCTTTTACTAAAACCAAAATAGGTATTTCCGTGTCGTTATTTTCCGCCGTGGTAAAAAAAGACAAGCCAGACAAGGATTTCCGGCTTTGGTAAAGAAAAAAACAAGCGAAACAAACATATTTGCCAAAACATTGTTCGCTAAAATGTCATTCGGTGAAATTACCAATACTCACTCAAACGTCATTCGCTAAAATATCGATTCGGTCAAATGACCTCTTTTCGCTAAAGGATCATTCGCTAAAATGTCTTTCGCTCATGTGAAATGGACTCGTCTTGTAATTACTTGTCTGCTTTCGAGATTCACTTCGGAGTTTGCTCTCGCCCTGTGCATAACTTCTCTTGTGCCCGCGGCTTCGAATGTGTTTTATATGTTCATAGCTACTCTTGTGAATTTGGTTTAAAATGTTTTTTTTTTTTTTGCCTTTTGTACGCTGTTGGTCATGTGACGGTTGTGTTTGCTTTGAACTCTGGGCTTTTTCAATGGTATTCAAGTTCTAGTCCTGCTGAGATGTTTGAAGTTTGTGGTCCTTTTACCTTTCAAGTCCGACATGTCCGCTCGTTAAATTTCAATCAGTGTTCCTTTCTACATAAAGCAAGGAGTCGTTGTTTTTTTAATAGTGACGCTGCCTAACCAAAACCTTGAATCCAGGGCGGGACATCAAGTTTTGTTTTTGCTCAGTATAACGTGACTATACTTTCTTGCTTTTTGGACGTCATTATCCAAGACATGAAAAGCCATTAGACATCACTTTGAGACGCGCCTCGACCACTCCCGCTATTTATTTTGTAGTCAACTGGAATGGTTTTGCCATTCCAGTTCCAGTCAACTGGAATGGTTGTGTCATGTTTGTCCTGGTCGCAACTGCACAGTTCGCTCTCAGTGCACTTATGGAAAGATCTCAAAATGTTTTTTAGAGGCATTGTATAAATATTATCTCATTAAACATAATGATACAAAATAATTCTTTGCTCATTAATATCTGCAGTTTATACTAAAAGTATGGTCAATATGAATCATATTTCGCAATGCCATATGAAGGATCTGTGTGGCATATAATATGCATTTTTGTCAATGTAGAATGCACAGTCTAATTTTAAGTTTGGCCAAGGTAGTCTGCCAAACGCTTCCCCGGCAGATGGCAAATAAATGGCATTGTTTCCTTCAACTTTTCTGGAAGCGTTTTCCAGTTTTGAATGTTTTAATTCAATTAATGTGGCATTCACCAGCCGACAATGTTTTTTTTTATGTGTGTATAAGTGCATATGATAAGGGAAATTGTCTTCAAGCGCTGAACATTTTAATGTCCACTAACAAACTACTTAGTGCTCAAGTTTTTCTTCATATGGGCTTTTCATATGGTATAATTGAATTGTGGGAAGTATGGGTGCATATCAATAAACAACTGTGACAATTAGTGATCTCTTCAAAAATATTTCGTACCCATGAGTCTTTTGTATTCTTATTTCCATAAGTGTGAATGATGTTCCTTCGAGCAAGTCGCACAAACTCTTTATCGAAGTTTATGCGAGTGAGGCGAATGCTCCATAATTGTTTTGCTCTTGTGGCTATTTTTTATAAAACAACATTGAAAAATCTTTTCTATACGTTGTAGCTAGATGAACGCTGTAACATAAGTTATTTTTTGTTGTTTATAGGGCTGACCCTTCCTAATATGCAACGTTTGAACAAGATTGAGTTATTTTGTTGATTTTGCTTTTGGCAGTCAAGACCATTGTTGTCTGCTCTGAAGAAAAGCACGGCCCACATCGACAACCTAAAAAAATAGCTCCTGACGTAAAAAGGCTTTATATGGAGGTTTACGCAAGCGAAATATTTCGTGCACAAAAAGTATTTGCCTGCACAACCCTTCGCAATTAGATATTTTGTAACTGTATCCAGCTTTTGCGTCCAAATATCAGGTAATGAGTACTTCCTAAGCAAAAATGCCACATGTAATGTTTAGGGTCGTCACCAGGCTTATAGCGCTTCAATCCCCCCCCCCCTCTCCCGAAATCCAGCCGACTCTAAATACACATGCACTTTGACCCCCCCCCCCCCCCCCCCCCCCTTTCCGCACTCCAAGTCATGGACATCCCAGCCACCTGAGCCCCTTCCGAAAGAAAAAAAAAAGAATTCCTGGATACGCCACTGGTAATGCCGCATACTTTTCAACACCAAAGAGAAACACTCGTTTGGGACTGAGGTCGCGGCAGTTAAAGTTCCTACCCCTCAAAGGAAAGATTAGAACGTTAGGTACAGAAACGCAGAGAGAAGCTGGCAGCGGTGTGAATGTCTGCTTCGTCTCTCTACGTTTTTGTCCCTAATGTTCCAGCTGACCTTTTATTTGTATCAATGTACCAACTAGCTCAACTTTAGCCCGTTGCCCTACCTCTCGCCATTGTAACAGGGAGCCAGCTATATGTTCAAGTACATTTACTAGTGCTGTGCAATAGTTGAGTTGCTGTTGAGTTCAAAACGAATAGTGAGTTTGGCCTAATATTTTCAAGTTGAATATTGATGAAAATAGTTGACGTTGATTTCAAAACGAATAGAAATTTTGGCCTAATATTTTCAATTTGAATATTGAATAGTTGTGTTGCAAAAAACTTGGCCAAAAAGTTGTATAGCGAAAAACTATTCCTTTCTTGAAATAATTAGAAGTGCAGTTTTGTGAATGAATGAAACCAAGATTTACTCGAGGAAGTGTTTTATACTATATAGGTAAGGCACACATCTTAACAACTTCTGTTGTCAGATAATAGAAAAAGAAACAGCACGAATGAGGATTGTAGCTTTTAAGGACATTGCTGCCTAACATGTACTTTTGGTGTTTTTTTAGCGCAGTTTAACATTAACATTCTTCCAGCAATGTAGATATCTTGATCTAGTGACAATATTTGTGTGTAGAAAGTGGTACCTCCATTCCAGGTTTGCTGTTTGTAAAGTCCTTTCAGGTAGAAAGTAATTGTCATCATTTTCATCTTAAGGTGCAATTTCTTTGTCTTGACTGTCATTCAATTTTGCATTGATAAATTCTGGGTATGACAAACACTATGCTTTATGACCGCACCTGACATAAAGCTTAATGTTCAACCACATAGCATCGTCGTTTTGGAACATAAGTGACCACAAACAAAAACAAAAATAAGTTACGTAAAACTATTATTGTAAATGCCATGAGCAGTTGTCATTACGACACAAAATGTTTTTTTAGACCCCTATAATGCACGTCGTGCTTGAAACATAAAACGAGGCCTTGTATCCGTGGGCTTGCGGGCTGCATCCCAGCAAGTCAAGGGCGGTGTGTTTAAAATTTCTGCAGAAGACTGTTTCAGTGGACATGGACAAAATAAACCCATGAGATTAAATTTTTAATGTGCTTCAGAACTATGTTAGGGCTTCAAACCACCACTTCTGCTTCCTTCACTGCTCCAAGAGGCTCAGGCTTGTTCCCGTCTCTTAAGCTGCTTCTAGAGAGTGATGTTAATTTCTGACTGTGGTTATTGTAAACTGGGCTTTGGAAAACGGGACCTGAGGTCATGTTTGTGGTAGATGAAAGTATGTTGGCCCAGTGCCTCCAAATCTGCCCTGGCAGGGTGGAATAGACCTTGAGCAGTCGAGCATGCTTTTCTGGCTTTGATTCAAGGCATTAAATGTATCCGTGTTAAGAGTTCCTGCATATTCAGCAACCACATTTAGGAGTTTTATGTATTACAGTGCTCCCCAAACTTAATGCCGCCCGGAGATGGTCCATTTCTTGCGCTACTGGTGCTATTCCTTGGCCTACCAGTCGAACCACGTGATGAAGGTAGAGTACCCGGTCATGACTTAGCTTGGGGAATATATCCCAGCTGCTGCTATGACCAACTTAGCTTTGATATGCCAAAAACAATATTTGGGTAACTGGTTTGTGGTGTCAGGCTTAGAGAGTACATACTGTGCCTGTTTCAGCTAGTCCATCGGTTACCTGCGTCTGATGTAAAGGGTAGGCCTCTTTTGTTAGAAAGACTTCGTCTTAATGTTTTGTCTTAATTTTCAACCTTTGTTTCAGACGTGCCCCGCAGTCTATCCCGTCGCAGTGTGTCCCGGCATATCAACTGAGCGCTACAGTGTTATTTTTGAAAAGCAGGTCTATGAGGCAGAAGGCCTTCTATAGGCTGTGGCACTTTGTTTCTGCCTTTCATGGGTTTTCGACCTTCAGTACTTTGTTAAATATCATCGCACATTTGTTTGCTTTCTGAGACTTGTAGGTCTCATGCACGCAAAGCTGGGCTGTACATATGGTTACAGGGCGGCTGACCACCCGAAGTTCGAAGAAGACCAAAAAGAAGTGAACCTTTATTTTTTGTTTTCATATGCTGCTAAAACCATCGTTTATGCCTGTGTAATGCGTTCAAGCCGTAAAATAACATTTAAGCTAGTATTATTTTTACGTTCTTGAGCCCCCATATCCTCTTGAAGTCAAAAATTCATGCCAGGTTCTTTTATTTTTACAAATGTTCTAGTCAGATTTCTGCCACATATTTTATAACCGTGAGCTTCTTCACTAATGTGTTTGACTTTTGATGGTTATTTTTATTACACAAGGAAATAAACGTCATTGAAATGAGCTTTCTCTTGGTAGGTTTGTCTCCAAGGTTTTTTATTCTTGAATTGATATTTAGGGTGTTTACAATAGATTTTAGTGCTGTGAACGAGCCAGAAAAATCAGGTCCTGCATATAGAAATCTCAATTAAAGTTTCATCGAATGTGAAGTTTTCTTGCAGAAATTTCAAGGCGTAGCTCCCCTCACATAAAAAATAAGACCAACAAACTGGCCAGTGACAATAGCAGTCATGTTTGCAGATCACAGAGTTAGCGATGGTTGTAAATCCGGATAGGCCGAACTGGCAGATTAAAGAGTGCCTTCTGCTTGCTGTGCTTAGAAGCAAATGACGTCACAGCTTACAACCATTACTAACTGTCGTCTGCAAACATGTACAGCATTGGCCCTGGCAAGTTGGTGTCATTTTTCACAAAAAAGAATCGAAATGCCTAACAATTTTAGCTGGTAACATGCACATTCAGTGAAAGCTAGAACTTTTAATGTGCAGGCACCAATTTTCGGGCTCGTTCCGCAGCACTAAGAATCATCGTAGGCACATTTTTATGCTAGTCATGTTACATTTGGCAAGTGCTTCAGTGCCTAGATGGTAGAATATTTTGTATACTTCCACGTTCTGTGTAATTGTTTTTATTTCCAGTGTTGTGTAGTTCCAGAATAAATATATTTCCGCAATGAAAGTGCTAATTTTTGTGTACAGTTGGCTGGTGCAACGTTTTTCGTAAATTAGTATTGTTGGCTGGCTGTTCAAAATTCTACGAGTGTTGTTCGCATATATCCAGTCTTCACATGTATCATTGCCATATAGAATGGGGTAGGACATGATGCCGCCTGTTTGGCAACAGAGGCTTGCTTTTTCCAAATAAAGATGAGCGACTTTTCAGATGTACTGCAATATTTCCACCTTTTAGGTGTAAATAGAAGTAAAAGGTCTGCGGTATTGATTACCTTCCCGTTCTGTAAGGAAACTTTGTGCAACTTTTCAGAAAAGATACCTCTTCAGACAAGTTGCACAATCTGTCTTTTCGGAACTGGAAGCCATTCAATGACGCAAACCTTTCACTCCTATTCACAGCGGAGGGGTCCCACTACTAGAACATTCGTCTCTGAAAGTGTCCAAATTGATCCTCAAAAGGACGAAAATTAACCCCTTCATACTGAAAAACTCATCCCTAAAAGCATCAACATTATTCAACAAAGGAATGAAAGTTACTCCCTCGCTACTATAAAAATGGTCTCTGAAGGTGTCAAAAAGTGTCCTGTAAAGGAATACTACAACAAAATGTCGGCGCTTATTTTTTGGTCTATTCGTGTTCAAAGGAGCAGTATCACATCGGGCACATCAATATCTTGTTAAAAGAAACAAGAAAAGGAATTTTGAAACAAATTAAACAATTAGCAAAGAGAACCTGGTGGATGTCGCTAAAGCCTCGTTTGTAATGCCCGTCTAGGAACCTTGAAACGCTGTGAGGATAACTGTCCCGCCTTGAACCATATAGGCTTTGAACCTGACGTCATCCCGACAACTCTACGGTTAGCACCAGAGCCTTTTTACTGGGAGAGTTTGGCGGGTGGGAGAGGCTTACGGCCCGCTAGGTTTAGCAGATTCAGCGGGTTCCGCTTCCGCCATGATGTGCCTCCCGGCAAGTGGGTCCCCATTGACGTGCGATGCATACGCGTGTAGGTTTTGCCGTTCGCGCTTTTGTTGGCGTAAGGAGAGAGTCGGAAAACAAGCATTTCGTGATTCGGTGCTTTATTCATGTAAGAATTAGCAAAGAAACCGCCAATTTACGAACGGCACTCATTTATAAATGGGGAATCGCTCAAAAAACGCCCGACGTCCGACACAGCTCAGCGGCCTAGTGCGCATTTTTCAGTGGACAAGTTTGATTGTCTGGATCGCTCTCCGACTGTTTACCACATCACAAGGTTGGTGCACCGTTGTACGGAATACGGCGTACTGATCGTGATTTTCCGCCGTGCGCCTTCACCTGCCGGTCTTTTGGGGTTTTTCTGACATTGTTTGGTTTGCTGTGAAGGAACAGCGTCGTCATTGCGTGGTGCCTGAGCTTTTTGCGATCGTGACATACCCTTTTTTTAATCAGTCTATGAAGTTCGCCTAAAAAAAAAAAAGGCATGACAAGTAAGTTCTTGTTACGCGCATTAAAAAAATATCAAAATAAAGGTATCGCTAGCGAAACAAAAGCGCTTGCGAGACGGCGAAGCTGTGCTGCGAGGCCGCTTCTAAAAACTTAAGCGTAGAAAAAGCTACGAGAGCGAGCTGCATGCTTTGAACGCGCCGACGGAGCGCGTGCACTCGTAGAGTTCACGCGTCGTTCAGCGCGACGTGCACGCACTTGCAGCGATCGGCTCCGCCCGCGCTTACACTGAAATGCAGTTTACACAGTTCAAAGTTTGCAAACTAGGCCGCTCGCAAGTATCAAGTCTCGCGCTACAGGAAACAGCTTCGTGATCAACGGACACTCTCACCTGACGCTGCCACACCAAGTCGCTGCACAGTTTTAGTCAAAATAAAACGCGCTAACGCACAAAATAATTTAATTGTAAAATTACCTCGCACAATCGAGAACTCGAAGTCGGATTCCGCTTACTAGCCCTCTTCGTTTTGGCCTCCCGGATCTTGTGCCTTCTGCGGTTTTTTTTTTCCTTGCGGGAACCGGTACATCCTGAACCCTTTTTTTCGCGCTGTTCGAGCACTTAACGGCACTACAGCATGCCATTACGTTTTCTTTTAACGTCTCGCAGAGCGCAGAACGAACATTTTCGCCGTCGTCTCTCGCTCCATGCTAGTGGGGCGGCTGCCGGCTCGAGACGGCAAGGCACATCATGGCGGACAACGAAACTCGGAACGCGATGCACACAGTTGCCAGACTGTTTGATCAGTGTTGCCAGACTGGCGGCTGGATCAATAGTCCGCCGAACTCTCCCAGTATAAAAGGCTCTGGTTAGCACAAGCCAAGTGTGGAGGGAGGAACTCCCCAGTCAACGGGACTCTCTTTTGTGTCCCAGACGTCGCTATTCTCCCTCTACAAGATTATAAAAGATTAACCCATCACTCAAAATTCACACAAAACCAGCTTTGCGGTTAGTTGTGGCGGCCCGATCGCTGGCGTGCTTCGACCGCTTCAGTGGCTGGAACGGCAAGGGCATCCTGACGACGTCAGCCACGCTGCAGCTTTGCTCATCCCGAGACAAACTACGTCACGATTGCGCTGGATGTGACGTGCTCTCCGCTGGCCGCTCCCCGAGCGCTTGCCAGAGTGGGCTGTTTATAGGCTCCTTGCACTGACGTCACATCACATACTTTTGAACACCATGTAAAAGGAGGAGAGGGAAGCTGCTTTTGTAAGAATTTTGAGTGAGAGGTTAATCTTCTATAATCTTCTGGGAGGAGAATAGCGACGCCTGTGCAAATCCGAGAGGCACAAAGGAGGATCCTGATAAGAGAGGAGCCCCTTCTTTTCCTTTTCTCTGGGGGGCATCGGAAATGACGTCATATGCAAGCCACGTATAACGAAAAATACAGCCATCAGGCTCAAAATACAAATGTGCGATTTTGATTTACGGATATTGTGGATCGTATTCAGCTTATCAGCTTATTTCTGAACATGACGGGTATATTTCAAATTTCGTTGAAGTATTAATTTAAGGAACGAACGTTACTCCCTAATTTCTATCAATTTTATTTCTAAAGGTATCGATAATTGGTCCTCAAAGGGACAAAAGTTACTCCCCCTTCACTATATATATAGTTCCTCTAAGTGCCAAGATTAATCCCCAGAGGGACGGAAAGTTAGTTCCCAATCAAAAAGTTACCACCCAATACTAGCACTGTTGATTCTTAAAGAGATCGAAGTTTCTCTTCCAATAATGGACACGACGGCCCTTAAGGCATCAGAATTAATCCCCTGGATAGTTAAACTTAGTCCCTGATGTCCTGCTGCAGGGATCAAAAACAATCGTTTTAACAAATCAAAACGTCGACCTCAAAAATAAATGCAAAGGTACTAAAAAAATGAGGGGCCAAATGGAGGTTTTGCCGTTTTGGGGGATCACTCTTCGTGACATCGACTTAGTCCCCCAAAAGGACGAAGTACTACTCCTTTTTTTTTTAAGAGTGTGGGCGGTACTGCGACTGCCCAGCTACGTCATCAAGTTTTGCGAAGGAGAGATTGAATAAAAACGCTCGCTTTTTTTCTTGAAATTACACCGCAACGAAGGAGTTTCCTGGCCAGTGGAGTTGAGTCCCACTAGTGCCAGTAAGCTCGTGTAAATTGAAAAACGTTTCAATTGAATATCGTAGCACCGCCCCTTTCACCATGAAAAGCAGTGCTAAACCAATTGCTCGCGGCACGCGCCCTTTTTCTTGACACCGGGCACCATCGAGATAAATTGTATTGCGCGTATTTTTATACAGGCGAAAGCTAGCCTAAATGGGCGTCTGGTGCATCAACTGTAGATGAGCAATTTAGCCCGTGCAGTGCAACCGCTAGCCTTTGGTCTTTAACGTGCCTCACGAAGCAGTGATACACGACCGCACGCCGGTACGATGCTCATCCAGAATAAAGCTCTCAGGGATGGGGATTAAACCGAGGATCACTCGGCTGTGCAGTGCGAGCTTTCGCTAAACGCGCTCCGAGGTGCGGTGCGCTAACACACTCGGCCGCCGGTCATGCCCCGGCCGAGATCACTTTTGCTGGAGAAATGCAAGATTTTCTCTCCGTCCCGACCTAGGGTC
This sequence comes from Ixodes persulcatus, assembly GCA_013358835.2. Classification (NCBI taxonomy): domain Eukaryota; kingdom Metazoa; phylum Arthropoda; class Arachnida; order Ixodida; family Ixodidae; genus Ixodes; species Ixodes persulcatus. The sequence goes on along the minus strand of JABSTQ010001285.1, from coordinate 27,688 downwards.
TCCAAACGTTTTGCCTAGGGAACAAAATTAGCGATCTTTCTCAGTCCCGAGGGCCGGGAAAAAAAGGGCACGAACGAAGAAAAATTAAGTAAATAAACCCTATAAGCATTTAAACACAAAAATAAATGTTAGTGCAAGTATTAAAGAAAAAAAAAACACCTAAGGTAGAGAAGCATACATTTTTGAAAGTTAAATGTAATATTTTGCTTTTTGTGACATTACAAGTCAAAGCGCATGGGAACATTGGCGTGTTCCAAGAAGACAGAAGACTAAATCCAGGACACCGTGATCTAGGATAACACTGCTTATACATGATACGAAAAGACAGTCTGCATACGGATTCGAAAGCGAGTAACGGCGAGATCTCTGCTTCGAATGCCGCATCGCAATGAGTCCAAGGAGAAGCTTGGCAAGCGGCATTTGGAACCACAGATATTGTGGTGACTCGCGTTTGCAGACTGTCTTTTGTATGATGTGTGAGCAGTGTGACGCCGGCCTAATAAGAATGATAAAACTAATGCTGAAAATATGCGATAGTTGTGGCAGAGGACAATGAGTACAATGTACGTGAGAGCGCAATGGAATTTTTACGTAGTTACGCAGACATGTGTCAGGGCCCAGAGGACTAAGAATAGCAATACTACTGATGACAATTTTCATTTAATAATATGTAAAGAAAGTGTTACAATGCAATTTCTCTTTACGCACACTTTTTTTTTTACTTTTGTTTTTTGAGCCGCTAGTTTGGGTCTACTGGAAGCAGGCTGCAGGCAGAGTTTCATTGGAAAGACCACTGTCTGCCCTGGGCCGGTCAGAAGACTTTCGCGGGAGTGGGTTGGGAGACCCCGTTGCGCGAGGACAGCGCAGCATAGGTTGGTTGCACTATTTCTCCACGGGGCGCGGTGCCGTCGGGGCCGAGATGCGCTCCGATTGCAAACCGAAACTTAGAAACCCGTCGGATTTGTGCGGTTTTTCAGAAAACCGTAAAATGCTGCGCGTGCCTTCTATCGTTCTGCACTTTGTTGATTTAGTGTTTTTCCTATGATGCTGAGCAATTTTCTAATTGAAACCATGCCCTTAAACACAATATTAAAAAAATTTATTAAACGAAAATAATTAACGATCTAATTATCCCACACTTTAATAATTTCCCTAAATAGGTCCATGGCCTAGGACCAAACGACACAGGCCTTTTTTCGTTGCGACAAGTAGTTTTCGCAATCTCAAGTTTGTCCACTTTTCGTGAAACAGCCTGTATATCACACCGTGGTCAAGGACAATGACATTATTAACGATGTTCCAAATTGTTTTGCTGTTCCCATTAGCTCATTGAATAAGCGTTACGTAATATTGTTTTTTTTCCTCATCAGAGACAACGAGTTACTCCTTAAACATCAGAACTGCAGTTGGCTATTCGACTTTTTTTTTTTTTTGGTTTAAAAACCACGATCAAAGTTTTCTTACCGTTACCCTATCACTCATTTTATTCCACTCTCCCCGACCGTGCGAATTTTTTCCTTATTATGGGTGGATCTATTTTACGCACGGACATCTCGCTTTCTCTCGTCTAATGATTACAGCAACAACAGGCATCTGCTTGCGAGATCTCGTCAGTTCGCGCGTGATTGGTTTCAAGTAATTACGTCTAAAACTTTTTGACGAGTTAGAGAGAACCATTAATTGTTCGCCAAAAGAGTGGAACGCGTCTTCACAAAAAAAAGTAACAAAGAAATAAAGAAAGCTTACGCGTGACAGGAAACGTTGATAGACGCACACAAAACGAAAAAAGAAACATTGAAACAAAAATATTAAATGTTGAAAATAATAAAGACAGTTTTATGCTAATAAACACAACAAAAATAATAGCGTAATCGTAAAAAAAGAAAGAAAAAAAGCTCACATGAATATCAGAAGAATTTAAATTTGTTCGTCATTTTAATACCTCGGGGATATAATGCGCTTAATGAATTGCAGTGAGGCGTACTTGGCGTGGGCTTAAGTGTAAGCGCCTGCCTTAGATACACTCTAAAAAAAGTCTGTGCGTCTACTTTCACGCACAACACTCGGAGAGCCAATCACCGTAACTTACGGAGGCAGCTCAGCGAATGACGATGCCGAAACATATGTTTAGACCAAAAACCGCAGTCCAAGTTGTGACATTAGGCAATGCAAGCCTGACGTTTTGCATTGCCTAATGTCACAACTCGGACTGCGTTTTTTGGTCTAAACATATGTTTCGGCATCGTCATTCGCTGAGCTGCCTCCGTAAGTTGCGGTGATTGGCTCTCCGAGTGTTGTGCATGAAAGTGTACGCACAGACTTCTTTTAGAGTGTATATGCTTACACATTTCTTTTCAGTGACTGTAGAACAAGCCGGAAATTACGGCATCAAAACGCACAGAAACCAGAAAACAAAATTCTGAAGAGTAAACACTCACACGATCAAAGTGTAAAAAAAAAAGTCAGCAAAATACAAAAATGAAGTTATAGTAAACAAAAAGAAGAAACGTTAAGACATTTTATTGTTTCTCATATAATTTAATTATCAATAAACTGCGTTTCATGCGTCAATAATGGCACTCTTAATAGGTAGACACAGACTTCCAACAGCGAACGTTGAAGCTACGCAAGTTTTCAGGGAACTCAATGAACAAACAAAAGATACATCTGATATTCCCCCGCGATTAATCACGGATGATTAACTGTACAGGAAGCGCACCGTCCTCTGTCTGGTATCCTTCGAAATTAATCGTGTTTGAAGTACGCCGACTTTTCCTCCCCCCCCCCCCCCCTTTTCTGTCTCCGTTCGTTCCTTTCGATAAATGAATGTCGATATTCATCCTAATTACTTTTTCTTGGGACGTGTAACACGATTCCAAGAGGTAATTACTGTTACGACATTTACAAAATGTAAATAGAAGTCGAACTCATACGCGATGAATAAAAAGGTCCGTAAAGCATCACAAAAAAAAAAAAGAAAAAAAAAGGAAAAAAAGAAACAGTTACAAATTTTGGAGGATCTATAGGGAGCCCGGAAAAGACACGGTGTCCGTCGGTCGTCGATTTGTCAGCTTTTCGTCTAGGGATAGAACCGGATTCGGAGATTAAGCTCGCTGAAAGCTTCAAGTTAATGCAAGGGTGCAGGCGAGCTGGTTAAGAACTTACATTCTTTATTCTTTAACCCTGGAGCTGGGGAAAACAAAAGGACAGGACAACACGAATCTTCAAACGCAGCTGATGGTTATTCTACAAAACACAACCTCAAACAACCAAGGCAAAGAACCCAAACAGACTGAAAGAAGATACAGATGACAACGTTGACGTCACGCGTACCGAAGCAGGATACGCATAGCCAACCGGGGTACATATCAACCTCCAAACCAAGACTCCGCTACAAGAAGATCATGGTCATTAATTTGTGACAGGCGCTTGTGGTTCACTTATCTGGCGGTTGCATCATATTAATAGCTTTATCACTCTCTCTTACCATTTCATGGCAGTACTGCGATCGAAGGAAGAACATTGAAAATTTTAAGCAATTTCGCAGAAATCATCGCACGGACTTCTATAGCCAGCCGGCAACAGCCAGGCGGCGTCAGCAGAGTGAGAGCCCACGGTTATACCCTGTCTCGTTGTAACTTGGCAAAAGGTGAACGATAAGCCCCACATTGCGTGCCGACCGCTTCGATATGCGCTACGTATACGAGCGCAACGCACAAATTGGGGAATTGTAGTAGACCGTTTTCGCAGCCCGCTAAGCACCCGGATAGCGCTCCGTAATCCGCCACAAGACCTTGAACTATGCAGATAAGGCTGGCGGCGCGCATGCGCAGCTGCGGCGTTTTCTTCAGGGATACCGTAGCGGAGGAGAAAAACGGTCTACTACAATTCCCTATTATGGAGCATGACGCAGGGGAAGGCCTTATACTTCTTCGCTGTAAAAGCTTACTTCGCTGATACATAGTCACGTTGCGATTGGTCCGCCAGGGCCGTAGCCTCCGCCGTACTGGTATATTATGCTATCACGTCTTCCTGGCCCAGTATTTCTTGCTTCAGACGCTAGGCTAAGCGGCGCCACCAGAGTAACAGCCCACGTTTGAACGATGCTCCCGCCGCTCCCAGGCATACCCAATGTTTCTTGTTTCAGTCGCTCGATAGCGCCAAACTAAACAGCATTGGGTTGCCTATAGTTCTTATAGTTGACTTGGAGTGCGATATACTTAGTACATTCTGATATAACTGCGTTGTATGTGAGTAGAAGCATAAAACATACGCTATTATTGGTGGTTGATTTCGTACAAGGCGTATCTAAGGATGGATTGTCAGCTTATGTATTCCAGGCACATAATAGACCGATCTCACCAGGAGTTGCGCGACGCCACCGCTGCCACGGTGCATGCCGGTACCTGTAGTTCTCCCAGTTTTCCGGCCGCGTCAATGCGCATTGTACGCCCGCCCGGCGTTTGAAAATTTTCGGGTTAGCACGAGGCGTTTAGCCGGGTGTTTACTCATGGTTTTCAATGGGTGGTTTCACCCGTTGTATGCCACGGTGCTACAATAACAGCGCCAGGCAAAAAGGCCTCGGATATTATGTCTTCCCGAAAGAAAGCAGTACGGCAAAGAAAGGTAGACAGAGCCGGACAGAACGGCAGGAAAAATAGCGTTTTTCCATTTGCTTCCCGATTTCCTTCATTATTTATATCCACCTATTGCACGTCAGCTAAAAAGTGTAAGATTACAGGGCACGAGACACACAGCCTGCCGAAGTGTTCCGTACGTTGGAATCTCTCTGAGCATTCGCTCCGCAGCGGTCTATCCGTTGGTCTATCTCCGCTAAGTTTGGTGAGGCTGTTTTTAATACACTTTTTGCTCAACGAATTTTGGTGGTTATAACTGTTAATGTGACGACATTTTTTAAGCACAAATGTGCTTCAAAAGATCGGGACAATCTCTCAAAAAAAGCAGCGATTCTTGATATGCATCACTTGAAATAGAACAACTTTTTTCGGAAGCGGTTTTCATTTTTTTTTCATACAAAACATTAAAAAAAAAACACTACATAATGCAATTTAGAAGTGCAACACTTACCGGCAGAAATGTAACAAACGAGCCTAACCTATTTTGTGGTGGTCTATTAGGCTGGCGCTACTGATCCAGAAAAAAGCTTCCAACGTCGGGCGACTATTAGCATTCGGAGCTTGCGCAAACAAAACGAAACTGAATATAAACTGTACACGAAAAATCATCTCCACCCCAAGTTTTCAGGTATCTTGCATGGTTGCTTCTTTTTGAGAGATGACAGTTGTTACGGCGCATCAGGCATGGCCTTTCTGTAGATCATTTCTTCTCTGTGTGCAGGCTTCTCCCCGCAGTTTATATGTACCCTGTCGCACAGGCTGTCAACCAGAATGAAACAACTTTTAGAAAACTATCGCTCACCGAGAAAGTCTATTTAGCTCCTTTTACTTTATTGTTGATTGAACGTTATGCACAAAACTGGACACTACCAGGCTCAGTTTTTCACCAACACATTTGACGCTGTTCCACGGTGCTACACAAAGCCGATGGTCCCTCGAATTTTCTTGTTCTTTGCCATTCAACTAGATGTTCAGTTTCCAAGTTAATTGAGACATCCGAGCAGCCGGAAAGCTTGAGTAGTGGCGTCGTTGTTTTTTTCCTGCGGCCGCAGCGGGACCACTGCGTGAAGGGCAGTGCGCTCACGCGTTCACGAAGACGAAGAAGCAGACGACGCCGAAGCAGACGACAAAGCGGTTCTAAAGCGATAAGACGACTGCAACTGCATTTCTGCGCTTGCTGACAAATTAGGACATCACAACCAACACAATTTTATGAAGTATAGACATGCAGGAGAATCCAAGCTGATACCGGGGCGTTCTAAACGGTAATCTACGATGTACGCGCAGCCCTATGTAGCCGGGAAGCCGGAAAGCGGTGACTACAAGTAGCATGGCGGCGGCACCACTTCTGGAATGTGCGCGCCTGCGCAGTTCGCTTGGTGACATCGGTCTATTGTTTACGCGTCGATTCACAACCGCTTTTCACTTGGTACAATGTTGTCACCAATAAAAAAACGAAAGCCGTTTACAACTCCCTGTAACGCCGAATTAGAGCGCAGCTCTTGAGGAGGGGGGGAAGGCGCGGGGGGGCGGGGATCACGTGATCTCGGGGGGGAGACGTGATCTCGGGGGGGGGGGGGGGGGTCACGTGACCTCGGGGGTTGTGGCAGGGGGGTCACGTGACCTTGGGGGGTCACGTGACCTTGCGGTTACGCCGACGCCGACGCCGATGCCGCTCAAGCCGGAAACGGGCGCCTAAGAGCTGCGCTCTAAAACTTAGATGGATTTAGAACGACAAATAAACGTCTATTGAGGTGAACTTGCACCTACAAACCTAAAAAGAAAAGTGCCAAGCACCTTGCGACGGCGACGGAAGGTGACTGACCCTAGGCAGCGCGTTACTGCTACTTTCATGCACGCAGCACGTTCAGGATTGTCCTGAACAAGAACACTCGATGACAGCCGTGAATTAGGCAGGAATTTCGTAGAACACGATAAAAAAATAGCGCATAAAAAGACGAGGACAGGGATAGGAACCGAACACAGAAACACACAAGTGCTATATTTTCATCATGCTCGACTAGTACCGATTCGCCCAGCTTACCGCCAAACTGCAGTTTATATATTATAAGAGTACATTTTTAATACAATGAGGATCCGGGACGAGCGGTCTTCGAACCCCATTCCTCTGCGTGACGGCCGCATATGCGACCAACTTCGACACCCACGCGGCTTTTTTTTTTCCGGATTTGGACAATAACACAAGGCAGTTTTTTTTTTTTTTTTTTTACTGCGTGCTTTGACATTTGTACAATAGGAAATATACAAAGGAAAGGTTCAAAACACGTCAGCCGTATCTTGGCTGCAGTGGCTTCATTAAAATTCTTTCAGACACACCGAACCATCAAGAATGGGCAACCAATCTGGCTGTTCGGGCCGTGCCCGAAACACTTCACGTGTGCCGGGAAACACTCTCAATAAAATATTCACGCACCGAGTGGACTGTTTCATCAGCCTGATTTATGCCAACTATTGTTTTCCATAGACTGGGAAGACCGAGCAGTAGTATCATGTCATAAGATACACCATTTCCATTCTCTATTGATAAAAATCGTATACCTCTGGCGGTTATCCGGAAATCTTTCGTGAGTGTGCGCTAAAGTATATCTGACAAAAACACAGCGTCCCAGCAGTAAATAAATACGTGTTCTACAGTTTCTGGCTGCTTGTATAAAGGACAATATGTTGATCATGGTACAAAAATGCGTTTTTCCTCCAACCATGGCTTAACAAATAAGACGCCAGAATGAAGTTAAAAAAATGATTTAGCATTAGGCTTTACTGCCATGTTCTTCACCCTTTTAAAAACATCTAGGCCAAGGCCTTCATAGTATAGGGAACGATAAAGCGGCACAGGCAGCAGAACATCGACCTAATCTCGATACAATTTTCTCCATGATATGGTACTGAGACAGTCTAAAGAAAAACGTACCAACATGATTCGAAAAGAAAGTAACACCTCTCTCAAATACAACCGCAATGCAGCACCTGTCCCAGTGGATGACGAAACAATAAACTCTGACAAAAGTTTTACAGACGCACTTGAACAACTGTGCGCAAAAAGACATATCTTTGATCGCGCGAAAACATGAAGCGTGAAACAATCTGACGTATGAACAAATGGCACAAACCCAAACCACCACTTCGCACCGACCTAAGTAAATTCGTTCGAGCAGAACGCTCCCGATTCGAAGACCAAATAAAAACGGCAAACAGCATATGCAGCTTCTGCACATTCCTACGTGACATACATAACACTTGTAATATATACCAGACTTTGGGTATTAAAAAAAGATGACACGCGGTCCAACGCCCGAACATGGATAAATCCCTTGCCCCTCTACCACTCCGCCTTTAATCTAGCATTTTCGGTCTCTTCTTTTCAATAATTTGTGGTGTCCTGATAATGTTCTAAAGGCACTCCGAGATACTTCGTGGGTAAAGTCTCCCACATAACATTCATGAACACTTTTGGTTTACTTCACCAGGCACCGTGCCAGAAACCAACGAATTTATCAAAGTTCACCACGCTACCAGTTTGCGAACAAAAAGAAGCCAAATTTATCGCTTCACATTCGCTATCTCAATCGACACAAATAATAGTGACGTCATCCGCGTAGGAAAGTACCTTTACTTGACTGCAATTTATAACCACGAATATTAGTATTATGGATAACCTTTAAACACAAAGGCTCAATAAAGCGCAAACAATAATGGCGAAAGCGATCGACTATTTTAAGGCATTCGTTCGTCATTTCAAATTCGTGGACCCGCGCATCATCCAGCAAATTTTCGAGATCGGCCGAGTTCTTAACTGTTGACGAAATACACAATTTAGAGCTCTTGACGTATACAAGCTGCTCCTATGGCAAATCCTCTATACTTCGTTTCAGCTTCGGCCTATGCGCGGCTGATCTTATGAGCCGAAGGGCCAGTCAAACAGCGCAAAAAGTGCAGCGTCATGGCGTGCTCTCTGTGCTTGATAGGACTAGCCGGCGGAGGAGCACGCGCAGAGAGACGGCAAATACCGGCTGGTCCTATCAACTGCAAAGAGCGCGCCATGACGTTGTGCCTCTTTCGCTGTTTGATTGGCCCTTTGGCTCTTAACATCGGCCGCCCTCGGACCTAAGCTGAAACCAAGTATAAAATGAGCCATCTTTGAGAAAGCTTGTCTCAAAGCGGACATGGTTTGAGTGTTTTTAGGCATCCGTTCATGATTTCAAATTTGCCTCATCCAGGAACTTTTTGAGATTGGTCGAATTCTTAACTGGTGGCGACATACAAACTTCAAGGCCGCCGCATACAAACCTCTGCTATTGCAAAATCTTGTGCTTCAGCTCTCTTCAAAGAATATAATATCAAGTCGGATATTTCAATACGCTCTTTTTCCGATTTTTTCTTTTTTTTGCTCTTCGTGATAAAGGCGATTGGGATAATTAATTTAATATAAATATTTAGTACGTGCCAAAATATTAGTTTGTTTTCACATCATAATGTTAATTTCACAAGAACGATCATCCTGCCATAATTATAATTTGTTTATTCACGGCAGTGTTTCCATTCCTCACAATAAAAACGTCACTGTTATAATCACACAACAATAATAACGAGTGAAAGCATTTTGAAAACTTTTTTTTTTTTATATTTTATTATCGTAATACATAGAGTTATTTTGGATTTCTAGCTTATTTATGCAAGTAGCAGAATACTGGAAATGATCGTAAACGTCTGAACGAGAATGAATCCGCCTTATTCGGCAATTCGGTCTAGGAACCCAAGAAAGTAATTTCGAGAAGAAACAAAATCTACCCAGCACACTACAGCTTACTGAAGTCAAATGGCAAATCTTGTATTTTTCTATAGTTTTTGAATTGTTCTAGTTTTAAATTTGTTGTTTCTCAAAATTGGTGTGAGCTGCCTCCGATATATATTTTTCTGGAGATGTAATACACACCTTAAAGGAATGCTGAACCGAAATCTGGATTCCACAAAGCGCGGCGGCAAACGCGTGCAACGGCATGCTACAAACATTAAAACATCACTCATACAACGATATATCGAACGAATGACCGTATTTTTTAAAAAAAAGGAGGCGCATTTGACAGATGGGTCATTCCATGCCAAACGTCCCAGGCGTGACGCTCGACCATCGCCGATTCTTTCGAAAAAATTCACAGAGGTTTCTTATGTGTTGAATAGTCACTTGCCTAAATATTTTCGCCTACAGAAATGTTTTGGCCGCGCTAGCGCTGTTTGAAATTCCGGAAGAGGCGCGAAACTAGGCACAAGTAAACAAATTTCCAAAAGTGCATATCTTCAGTTATCAACGCACAATGTTTTTCTGTCCAACTCTACTTGCATTGTTGCTTCCTATGAGGACGATTTTAAATAATATAGTATTTTTTGTTTGTTTTTAATTGAAGGCAAAATGCTGAAATTGTGCCGTTTTCAAGATTTTTTTGTTTAGATTTGGGAATCTGTTTACCCGTGATATGAGTGTTTTCCGCATCTATTGTAGATATACTTTTTGTATGAAATAGCTCCCTACCATTAAAAAAAAAAGGTTTTTGTTATATTAAAGCGTAAATTTGCGCAAAACGGCATTTTGGTTTAAATTAAACTGCAGATTTCGCAGTGAGGTGATCTAAGTAAAAATATGCCAGACCACTCAAGTGGTAGAGCGCCATATGAACTTGTGATTTATAAAATGTAAATGAAGTAATACTTTTTTTTAAGCGAGAAAATATTTTTTTGAAGTTGAGCTCCCGCGACACCGCGCGGAGTGGTTCATTGCGGCAGCTTCTTCACACAGCACGACGGCAATGGACCTTATCTGAGCCCAGGCACATGTTCTGGTGCTCTAAATGGGGCATACAGCTACAATAAGTTGCCCCAAAGTAGGGAGCAAGAAGACACTGTTCTCTATTCCTATTTTTTTTCAGGCAGTGGCTTGTGCCTGGTGAGTGTTACGTTATAAAGCTGGGAGCTCTCGGTGTCATCTGTGAACATTTTTTAACTAGAGTCTGCAGGTTGCTGTTTTAGCCGTTTTCGAACTGGACAGGAACGTAACTACAACGTTACTAAGTACACAAGCTCTATTTGCAGAAAATTACATCTTGTAGCCTAAAATAGAGGGCATGAGCTAAACAAGACGAATAGTTCAATTACAAGCACATAGATGGCCCTAGGCGATAGCTAGCACCAGAGCATGCGCCACGGCCCAGATAAGCTCCATCGCCGCCGTGCTGTGCAGAGAAGCTGCCGCATGGAACCACTCCGCGCAATGTCGCGGGAGCTCAACTTCGAAAAATATTTCATCGCTTAAAAAAATATTAATTAGTTTAAATTTTATAAATCACAAGCTCATATGGCGCTCTATCGCTTGAGTGGTCTGGCATATTTTTACTTGGACCACTTCACTGCGAAATTCGCAGTTTAATTTAAACCAAAATGCTGTTTTGCGCAACTTTACGCTTTAATATAACAAAATCTTTTTTTTTTTTTAACGGTAGAAAGCTATTTCATACAAAACGTGTATCTACAATAAATGCGGACAACACTCCTAGCATGGGTGTACAGACTACCATATTTAAACAAAAACTCTCGAAAACGGCACAATTTTAGCATTTTGTCTTCAATTAAAAACAAACAAAAAACCCACTATATTATTTAAAATCAGCCTCACATGAAACAACAATGCAAGTAGAATTGGAGAGAAAAAATGGTGCTTTGATAACTAAAGATTTGTACTTTTGACAATTTGTTTACTTGTGCCTAGTTTCGCGCCTCTTTAGGAAATTCAAACAGCGCTAGCGCGGCCAAAACAATTTTGTAGACGAAAATATTTATGCAAGTGATTATTCAGCACATAAGGAGCTTCTGTGATTTTTTTCGAAAGAATCGGCGATGGTCGAGCGTCACGCCTGGGACGTTTGGCATGGAATGACCCAGATATGTTCACGTCTTGTTTCTCTGAGAAGAGTCGAGAAGGAGAGGGAACGGCCTCGCGTCTTCTCCTCCTCGCCGTCTTGAGGGGGCGAAACGGAGAGAGGAGGAATCGAGATATATTGACGTCACGCGCCTCGTCGGCCTCGTTCAATCGCGACCTTTTTTTTTTTTCAAAAATACGGCCGTCGATTCGAGATATCGCCTTACGAGTAGTGTGGTAGGGTTTGCAGTGTCCCGCCTACAGCTCCTGCATTGTTTTCTGAAATCCAAATTTCGATTCATCATCCCTTTAGACGCTACAGATTTTGCCGTAATATTGGGGAGGGACCGTATTTAATTTACACAATCATAACGATTTGTTTATACCCAAGGATAAACTGTACACTTTGATGAACCTGAATATTATCCGGGGTAGCATTAGATCAAAAGTTTAATTCGACTGAGGAATCTGCAGTTTACACGTCATCATCTTGAAATGTTTGCACAAGAACAGCGGCATATGATAGAATAGACTAGTAGCATGGCAACTTCTTCAAATCGTAACGTTTGGTCATTGTGGCCATATTTGTATATAAAATACATGGGCTTCTATGGGAGTGCTGCCGTAACCCGCCAAGAGATGGCGCAAGCATACGATGACACAAATTTATGGGGATGGTAGACTGCACAGTTATGCGGATAGGAACAACTGAGAACGAAGTCAAGCTGAACAACCAAACGACAGTTGTTCTGATCCGTATCACGGTGCAATCTACGGTCTACCATCTCCTTGTAGTGGAGTCTTGGTTTGGAGGTTGATGTGTGTCCCCTTTGGCTACGTGTATCCTGGTTGTGTACGCGTGACGTCAAAAGTTTATCAGTGTCTTCTTTTCCTCTGTTTGGGTCTTTTTCCTGTCATTTTTCAACACTACCCATGTTAAAAAAAAAAAAAAATGTCTGATAACTTGTTCCTGCTATTCCGCCTGACACGCCTTTTTTTTTTTTTTGCTTTCCCCGAGTACCATAAAGAAAAAAGAAACGAGGAAAAAGATCCTTTTTTGTGTGTCTATTTTAGAGACTTTCTGCCCTAGTCACTCAAGATGGCCTCTCCACAACCAACGCCACCGCGCCAACATCTGTTATTGGCGGACATATTTTTACGGAAACTGTCTGCCAAATCTGCGGTGAATCGATCCTTAGGGTCATAAGGACTCACAGCAACTATGCAAATATGCCCGATTGAAAATGTGCTAGCGCCTTAGAACTTTTTTCACTCTATTATTCTTACTCAAGTGCGACGATGACACAAAACTCAAAATGTTTAAGTAAAAAAAAGAAAAACTGATTTAAGCATTATTTTTTTAATAAAAATAATAAATTATTTAAACGTATTTTTCTTCCACTTTTAAGCTGTTTATGGAAAACAGCGTAGCGCTGTATTCCTTGAACGACAAACTGGATAAAGACGGGCAGGTTAACAAAAAGAAAGCACCTTCAATTACAACTACTTTTGATTAAAAAAAAAATGTATTCAGTTACAGTACTCGTTTACTCCACACAAAAAAAATAACTAGACTTGACTTCAGAAGGCAATGACTACTTTCCCGACTTTTTTACGGAATTATATCGGCTCGTCGTCTTAAGGCCGGTTCAGACACTTGCGTTTGAGTGCGTTTGACTGCGTTGCGTCGAGAACCGAAAGCGTGTCACCGGCACATCTGTGCTTCGTGTGAAGCGTGGAATCCAATTCAAGGAATCATCTTTGCACGCGATATAAGCAGCAGGGATGTCCAGGCTCCTCGTAGCCGCAACGGAGTCAAACGCAGTCAAACGCAACTGTGTGAACCAGGCTTTATACTTTGTATATTTGCATAGTTTTAAGCTACGGCGTGTCTCGAAAAAACAAAACAAATTACAATGTAGGTTTTCACTCCAAATATAAGATAGGCGTCGCCGAATGCTTGGTTAACACCCAAAGGTAGCACTAGTGCTCCGGACAAGATTCAAATTTTAAAACTTCTTTTATTCAGACAAATGTCTCGGAGGAGGGGAAGGGGCGACTCGTGTCGCCTAACTAGGCCCCATCCCACTGAACAGCTCAGCAGCACGGCAGAAAAGACAACAACAAAGCGTCACTGAATATAAATTTGAACAAATAGAGAACCTATCTAATTTTGTACAACATAATCTTGTACAACGGACTCTTAAGCGCTCTACTAAAGAGGCTAATCTTTGTGCTTATAAGACCCTTGTTAGGCCCATCTTGGAGTAGGTATCTGTTGTTTGAGATCCTTATCTTAAAAAAGACATTGAATCTATTCAGGCCAAGGCTGTAAGGTTTATTTTGAATAGGTATGACCGTAATTTCTCGTCCTCTTCGGTTTTTTTCATCTCTGGGGCTGGAGCCTTTGTCTAGAAGGCGAACAATTGATAGAATTAAAATCGTGGTGTCGAACCGAACCCGAACCCGAACCGAAAACCGGATCAAAACCGTTATTTTTGACCGAACCGGTACAAAACCGAAACCGAAATCGAACGCTTCATATAGAACCCGAACCGGAACGAAACCATAATCTGATGTGGCGGTTACCGGTTCAATGAGAGCGGTTCAGGGCCAATTCCGTCAATAATTGGTTGCGGGTGTATTTCTTTCTTATACTACTGCCAAGACTGGTCCTACATACTGTCAGATATTTTTACATTTCGTATTTATTGCATGTGTAATAAAAAATACATCATCATCAAAAGCATAGACACAAAGAGACCGCGTGGTCAGTGAGCTCGTTTAGTTTCCACCTCTACTTAGGCATATGGAGAGCTTCAACTTTACTTTGTTTCTTGGATTGACCCTGGCTGCGCGGTAGCGGCGCGGCGATTTCAAAGCACCGCTTGGCTACGAAATGTTCAAGTGTCGGAGTGGATTGCGTCAGTCTAGGCACAGAGGCCTACGCGTCCACGAATGTTTGATCTCAAGATGGACCGCAGTTGCAGTCCATGAGCCATTCAGCCAATTGAGCACCGAGAACGCACCACGTGACCTTCCGCTTGAGTGCAGCGCCACGCTGAAGGAAGGTGGGACAAGTACCGCGCTGCATCGGCAGTATACTTTGTAGGGCCGCCTTTGGTCCATTTCAATGAAAGACAATCTTTTCTTCAACGTGCTCAAAATGTTACCTTACAAAAAAAAAAAACCCAAAACATGGGTCGTCGGATGCAACGTTACTCGGCGATGATTCGCCGACGCGCCGCACCTTGGAAGGAGGGCGGGGGGGAGGAGAAGAGGGAGGGGGGGGGAGGGGTAAGAAGAAAATGTTTCTTTGTATACTTCTTTTGTAGGTTTGTTAGACTAGCAAGGCCAGCATGCCGCCTGTTCAACCACTTTCTCATTTTTCTTTGAAGTCCTCTTATCGTCTTCAACTGAGCATTCGAGAAACGTCGTTCGCTGTGGTGGCATTACCGGAATTTTGTTCGGTAACTGACACTTTCAAATGTGAGTACTGTTATATAATATTATCACGCACTTAACGTTAATAATTCATGCAATGTCACTGGTTCTGAGTCCCTCAGACCGGGTCATTTGCATAGAGCGTTGTTTGCAATAAAAAGTCAAAGTGAGAAGACAAAGTATCGCCACGATATCTTTAGAACAGCGTTTTTCCACCGGAACCCGAAGCGCTGTCAAGATGTAGTCACATTTCATTATACGAGCGAAATGTTTTAGCCCGTGCCAAAACAAAGACGCTTGGCCTGAAAACCTTCTAAAATTCGTTTAGATACGACTCGAATGTTTTTTTAACATGGTTCATGTCGTCTCCGCACGGGCGGCCTCGTAACGTTTGCACCATATTACTTCGGCCATTCGCAAGCAGCAGACTCCCGGCAACTACTGCCCAACTTGCTGTGTCTTTCATACCGTTTTGTGACAGGCACCTCGGGGGCGGGTGTCACGAATTTGAACGATCTTCTAAGGTTTTAAATTCTATTTTCGCTAGCAAACCTGTTGACTATCGGGAGTTGTTTGTTTGGCGTGTGAAGAAGTCACCGACACCCTCTGGAGAGGGTCTGGGCAGGGGTGTCCAGTTGAGACGGGGCACCTCAGGGTCGTTGCCATCTTTGGTGCGTTTTAATGTTCTGCTATTTTTTGAGACTAACACCTTCCGCACGTGTTTGTGTTCGCTGGGAAGCTAGTAAGTAGAACTATTTATGTAGAACACGGTAGGCGGCTTCCCCGTAAGCAGTGGCGTAACTAGAGATGACGGCGCCCATGGCAAATGAAATTTCGCGCCCCTCATAGCCCATGGCAAATGAAATTTCGCGCCCCTCGCGTAGCCCCGCTTCCGTTTTTTTCCATAGGGCTTATGTTGGGTGGACTCGGCTCGGCGCCCCCTCCCAAGTGGCGCCCGGGGCACTCCCCTAGTTACGCCACTGCCCGTAAGGCATGGTCGACAACACGTATGTCAGTATGTGAGCCATTGGCTAACCTAAGCGAACGCTTTGGGCGCTACCCAGGCAGCACAAGATACTGTGCCAAGATTGGTCTCAGCATGTTTTAGGTGGCCCCATTAGGGCCCAGCTTGACCAGTCTAGAGCCAGCATTTCATGATGCTGCAACTAAACTGGCTACATGACGGCAACATTTGCCGTTTCTGCCAGCGTCCAACCAATATTGCGGCATCCCGGCTACATGACGGCAACATTGGCCGTTTCTGCCAGCTTCCAAAAGATATTGCTGCATCCCGGCTACATCCCGGCTACCTGACGGCAACATTTGCCATTTCTGCCAGCTTCCAAAAATATTGCTGCATGCCGGCTACATGACGGCTACATGGCGGCAACATTTGCCGTTTCTGCCAGCTTCTAAACGATATTGCTGAAAATATATCAAGTTCTATCCTTGGTATATATGTAAAGGGTATATCGGCCGGGCTCTGTTTTGCAACCACCAATTGACGGCACTGCACCAGCCAAATCGCGGCAACATCGCCGGGATGCTTCCATCTGTTCTAGGAATACTTAGACACAGAAGCATTTTTGCCTATAAAACCTTAAAAATCAGACTTTAAAACCTTAATTGATTGATGTTTCTTTCATCTTAGAGCGCAGCTCTTAGGCGCCCGTTTCCGGCTTGAGCAGCGTCGCCGTCGGCGTAACAGTAAAGCGTCGGCGTAACGCTTTTTCGTGACGCGCCACGAAAAAGCGTTTTGTGACTTTCATGACGCCTCGGTGTTGCGAAAGTCACGAAACGCTTTCGTGACGCCTCGGCGTCGCGAAACGCTTGCGCTTTCGTGACGCCTCGGCGTCGGCGTAACGCTTTTTCGTGACGCGTCGGCGTCGGCGTAACGCTTTTTCGTGACGCGTCGGCGTCGCGTAACACTTTTTTGTGACGCGTCGTGTAACGCGTTGGTGTAACGCTTGTTTGTGACGCCTCGGCGTTGTGTAACGCGTCGGCGTAACGCTTTTTCGTGAGGCGTCGGTGTCGCGTAACGCTTTTTCGTGACGCCTTGGCGTTGCGTAACGAAAAAGCGTTACGCCGACGCGTTACGGTTACGCCGACCGTAACGGTAGCCGTGACGCGTCGGAGTGACGCGTCGCCGTTGGCGTAACCGCGCAGTGCATTATGGGAAACGTGCCATAATGCACCGCGGTGACGCGCGCGTTGGATTATGGCACGTCTCCCATAATGCACCAAGCGGGAGGGAGGAGGAAGAGGAAGGGGGGGGGGGAGGATGGAGGAGGAGGAGGGACGAGGAGGAGAAAGAGGTAGGAGGAAGAGAGCTCCCCCCTGAAAGCTCCCCCCCGCCTCCCCTCTACCTACGTCACTGGTGTATTGTCGGCTGTACGGGATCTTGAAAATCTCAAAACAACCTGCTTTTACTGAGCCGCGCACCACGACCAAAGTTTCAGACCAAAAAAAAAAAATACAAATAATTTTTAACTTTCAATAATTTTATAATTTAATAAAAATAATTTTTAAATGAACTAAGCAAAAAATAAAAACTTAAAACAAATATCTAATGGTTAATTAAGCAATTGCATGTCCTCAAAAATAAAAAAAAAATCAACTTAAATTAAAATGTCGAACACCCTGTTTTCTTTTTTTTTTTGCACATAAGTTGATGTAGATTTTAATCAGCAAACAAAGGTTATCATGGAACGGATAACAGGAGAAGAAGCTGGGACATTATGGCCGTGTTCCAAAATTTACTCGATCTTACTCTAGGGTGAAGGTTTTGTACCTTGGCGTTCTAAAACCTTCCCCCGTCAGGCGTTTTTCAAGCTGTGTTGTCACGTGACACGACCCACCGGAGTAACTCAGATCCATATGGGTAAGATTTGGAACATGGCCTATGTCTGCTCGCCCCAAAAATTTACTTCAAACTGCGTAGACAACAAGATAACTCCAGTAATTACAAAGGTAGTGACAGCGGCCACTGAAACCGAAACCGAAACTATATGTACGGTGGAAAAGCGCCATAAAATACACGAACAGAGAGAAAGACAGCAGGACAGGGCGCACTCTCAACTATAGTTTATTTGAAAAGTACGGCAGGCATACTAATCGTCACTCATCTGAGACCAGTCCCCGTTTCAAAACTCATTTTTATCCGTGCTTTAGTCGTATTTCAATCCATTGCTTCGTTCCAATCCAAAGCCACAAGCAGCTTCCGGATCAAGGAGGTTAGAAGTAGGGGTGTCGCGAACCGGCCGAGGTTCGAGTTCGACGAGGTTTGACTTTTTCGAACTTTTAGTGGAAAGTTCGACGAACCTTGTATTGAGGTTCGTCTCATGTGCGCATGCGCGACAGGCTGGCCAGTTGGCTTCGGATTGGATGCTGATGGCTAAAGGATGAACTAAGGGCAGCGCTGATTAGTTATTTCAATTAATACAGTACAGAAAAATTAAGTTATTAACTTTTTCAGTGATTGGAATTGGTTTCCGTTAATTGCAATTGTTCATAAAATAAAATAACCCTTTGCATAAAAAACAATGCTCCAAACCTAGACATGCTTGTATCATGGTCTGGCCACACTGTCCACAAAGTCGAACCGGTCGAATCTGGTGAAAAGTTCGAAGGTTCGTCGAACCGGTTCGACCAAGTCGAACCCCGAAAGTTCGACCTAAAAATCCGGTTCGACAAAAGTTCGCGACACCCCTAGTTAGAAGTAGGGGTGTCGCGAACTTTTGTCGAACCAGAATTTTAATTCGAACTTTCGGGGTTCGACTGGGTCGAACCGGTTCGACGAACCTTCGAACTTTTCACCAGATTCCACCGGTTCGACTTTGTGGACAGTGTGGCCAGACCTTGATACAAGCATGTCTAGGTTTCGAGAATTTCTTTTTTATGCAAAGGGTTATTTTAGTTTATAAACAGTTACAATTAAAATAAACTAATTCTAATCACTGAAGAAGTTAATAACTTAGTTTTTTGTACTGTATTAACTGAAATAACCAATCAGCGCTACCCTTAATTCATCCCTTAGCCATCACCATCCAATCCGAAGCCAACTGGCCAGCCTGTCGCGCATGCGCACAGGAGTCGAACCTCAACACAAGGTTCGTCGAATTTACCACTAAAAGTCCGAAAAAGTCGAACCTGGTCGAACTCGAACCTCGGCCGGTTCGCGACACCCCTAGTTAGAAGTAGGGGTGTCGCGAACCGGCCGAGGTTCGAGTTCGACGAGGTTCGACTTTTTCGAACTTTTAGTGGAAAGTTTGACGAACCTTGTATTGAGGTTCGACTTGTGTGCGCATGCGCCACAGGCTGGCCAGTTGGCTTCGGATTGGATGCTGATGCCTAAAGGATGAACTAAGGGCAGCGCTGATTAGTTATTTCAGTTAATACAGTACAAAAAATTAAGTTATTAACTTTTTCAGTGATTGGAATTGGTTTCTTTTAATTGCAATTGTTCATAAAATAAAATAACCCTTTGTATAAAAAACAATGCTCCAAACCTAGACATGCTTGTGTCACGGTCTGGCCACACTGTCCACAAAGTCGAACCGGTCGAATCTGGTGAAAAGTTCGAAGGTTTGTCGACCGGTTCGACCCAGTCGAACCCCGAAAGTTCGACCTAAAAATCAGGTTCGACAAAAGTTCGCGACACCCCTAGTTAGAAGTACTAGGAGAGGGCACGTTGCAATATTGGTGAAGCCTAGTCATAAAAAAGTTTAAACGATGTTGTGGCCAACGTGACCGTAGATCTCTCTGGCAATGGACCTTTTTCACATACCGACGGCACCAGGCGGTGGCTGCACGACTAAAAATCGAGGAAGTGACCTACCTGCGCTACCAATCGATAATGGGAGCTACGCTACCAGTTTCTTCGCTCTGCGAGCAGCGGCGCGTGCCCAACGCGACTCTAAAGAGGGGGATATGTGGTGTCCCCCCAAACGTCATGTTTTTCTTTCCGTCCACTTTCTTTTTCTGTGTAACACAATTATATATATGTTGCAATTACGTGTTCTACTCGCTGATCCACAGCCTCCTTCCGAATTTCCTCGATTTCTAGTGCCGACTTCCGCCGCTTGGCATCGAGTGCTCGCGCGTGCGCAGAACGCTTCTCGGAAAATGTCCATTGGTGCGCGTGACATGTCACGTGTGAGATGGATGGTTGATTGTAGAAGGATTCCTTGCAGGCTTGCGCGCGCTCCGTCCGGTAGGCTTTATTAGATCGAAGGCTAGACGCAACGTTACTAGAATACTCAGTTGGGAAACTCTATTTCGAAACCTGGGCCGCTGGCGTCCACCGAGACCGAGCTAAATGCGATAACAGCGCCACTCTTTATCATTTGTCTGTACTGTGGTCACCTTGAGCTTTTAGAAAGCATGTTTTTGCGTAAAAACAAACGAAAAATACTTTTTTTTGTATGATATTTATTGGAGATTAGTACAAAATGAAGGGCGCGTGATGTTTTTAAAATCTTTAGTTTGCAAGGTTTTGCGGCATATTTAATATTGTTTTTATACGACCATGCGTCAGCGGTCCTTTCAGGTAGCGCGTCCCGACCTAGGTGCATTTTAACTTCGGTTATTAAGACGCGGCGCGTCCGCTGGGGAAACGGGGGTGGCACCCCTGTAACCTGTTCCACTGTATCTGTTCTGGCCGATTATATTCAAAATGGAAGTAACGTGCGGTTCCTCGAGTGGCCGCTGCGGGAGAAATGGCGGCGTTGAGTTCGCCATTAGCTCGGTTCGCGAGGACAGATCGGGGACACTTTTTCAGGGCAGTCTCTATGGCAGTTTCCCAACTGAGTGTTTTAGTAACGTTGGCTAGACGTGAAGCAAGCAGCTCCGTGGCTCCGTCCGGTAGGTTTTATCAGATCAAAGGTGTGAAGACGTGAAGCAAACAAGCGCTGGCAAGCGTGTGAGGCAGGCGGTTCAGAAAACGAAAGCCCGGCCTGCCTCCGGGACGCTGATTTCCGCCGGCTACGGGATGGGCGCCTGTAGCGTGGTCGGCTGCCAGAATCGAACTGGCCTTTCCTCGGCGGGAGTTACCTTTCACCGGTAAGTCCTTCGCGTTTTTACGTTTACGGTAACAGGCATCGATCAACAATTCTCTTAGATTTCCGACGGTCGCCGAACTACGCAAACAGTGGATTTGGGCCGTTGGTCGCGGCGGCGGCTGGACCCCATCGAAGTGCAGCGTGGTGTGCTCCGTGCACTTCAAAACTGCGGACCTCTACAGGAGCGGTTCAGGTGGTTGTCGCCTGAAAAGTGATGCCGTTCCATCCATGGCTTTGCCTGTCCAGGTAAACGATATCTGTATGATTTTGCTCTTCATATGAATTATAATTACATTATACAGTTCTTATTATTACAGAACACGGGATCAGTTGCCGTCGACGATGGAAATGACTGCCACCGTATGTAGCATTACATATTGTGCACGGCATGAAAAATAAACTATTTTTATTTTTATAGTGTGTTAAGGTAGTTTTGAAACAGCTCCACGTAGAGCTAGCTTTTTTTTTTAGTTAGTATAGCCAGGGCATGGCGCCCTACTGTTTCTGTTCCTGAGTGCGTGATGTGCTTTACAGGGCTGGGCACGTGCATGGATGTTGCTGCGGAACTGGAAGTGGTAAGGTATCAGCTATTAGTGGTGCCCATTTCAGCACTCGAGGTGAATGCTCCACAGAGAAAGCAGTTTGTTCTGTGCCATGTATGTAATTCGTTCTGCGCACCATTTATCATCCTCACGATCGGTTCATGATATCTGCATGAATTAAAAGAGAAAAGAAACCGTCAAACGCACGTACCAATAATATTTTATTGTAATGATGACAGGTGACCAGTAAGTTATATCGGTGACTATGTTGCAACAAATTCAATTGCACTCAGGTTGCAGATGAGCCAACAGGCCAGCTACAGTGAGCCGGAAGAAATGGAGATTCTTTGAGATGAGGCTGCCTCAGTTGTGAGTTACATATTTCAAATAAAATGACACATTATCATCATCTATCAGTTAGCAGTAGATATCAGAAACCAGCCTAATTAACCTTCTTTTGTCATGTCAAGGCTTGTGCTCCCCATATGCTCACATAAACTAGCAATGATCAGTCTGGACATACAGAACCTGCATTAGTCAGAAGAGCATGTTGGAACCTAGACATATATTGACTTGAGAACCTATTCTAGGAGCATTATGAAGCTGCACTAATGCATGTACACACTGTTTTCATTTCCACCAGAACTGAAATAGCTGAGTTAATTCTTCACCGTTCTTCCAGCTTTTCTCCAAGCCTAGTGCAGCAACCACTGACGTTTTCAAGCCACCCACAAGTTCTGTAAGTAGACATTGTGCATTGATTGTTTTAAAGCGCAATTCTAAAAGTTGAACGTTCCGTGCTTGAGCAGGACATGGGAGCGTGTGCCACTCTGAGAGATGCTCCTGAGGGCGAACCCTCAGCAACAGAGGTGGGTGGGCAGGAATTTTAAATGAAGAGAGAGTTAAAGCGAGGATGCAGGCGAGCTGGTTCAAAACGCACATCTTTAACCCTGGAGAGTGGGTAAAAAAAGGGAAAGTACAATACGAAATCTCCAAAACGCAGCTAAAGTTTATTAGACAAACCACGTTCCATTCACCCAGTCTGAAAATGGTTGTGTTGTGGCTCTACACAATAATTTTGGCACATGTGCCTAGAGAGTAATGTTTCAACTGCAGTGTTAGAATGTATTTACCTCAAAGATGTGACCGGCCTGGCTGTGAGTACATATATTTCTAAAAAAAGTACTTTTGTTGTTATAATGATCTATCAAGTAGTAGAGCACCAAAAGCAGCTACAATTAACCCAATCCCATCATTTATAGGGCTTCTGTATACCCACGATGGAGCTGTCATTGCCATCAACAAGCATGGTAAGGGAATTCCCTCAATCTAAGCTGGAAAAAAACTGAATTTTTTCTTCATAAGAGGCAGAGCAGTCACCTTGAGGCAGAGAGAGGTGTACAAAGCTGGCATCATCCTTTTCTTCTGTTATGTGATAATTTCTAGGGCAATGAGGCAGGTGAAACTATAAACAATTCATTGTAGAAATATATCGTAATATAATACCGGCAAATATCGGAACGTTTTTTCTTGATGTCTTATTGGTTTGAGGAATATGACGAAATCTCATGCCCATACAAATGTATCTTATAGCTAAAATATCTTAAGCATAGCTTTACTATGCCCCAAATAAAATGTGGTTTTGTACGCAGTCATCACTTATGCTGGGAGAAATCGCACCACTCTGGTAGATTCAGTGGGTTCATAGATGCAAGCATAGTGGATGTAGCAGCTACATCGTAAGGAGCTCAAGTTTCTCTCGAAGACCACCTCCAACTAAGATGCTGAATACACCGCTACCACAAATGGCTCTTGCACAGTAATGCTGGATGCAATGCATGGCGATTCTCAGGAGCCAGATCTGACTTCAGCTCGCTCAAATGTAACCGGTCAAAAGCGTTAATCTGTGGCTGATATGAACGTTTGAGACATAAAGAGAGTCCCAGGTCCACATTATTGTCTTAAATAAGAAATAAAAATATTGGTTACTCTCTGTGTGGAGGTGCATTTTTGTTTATCTACAATGTTTTCGTTTTCTGTCTCCAGCTGTTCTCCGAGCCCAGTGCAGCTTATATTGACACCTCTGAGCCATCAACAAGTTCGGTAAATAGGCATTGCATTATTACGGCCTTGACATCAAAGTACACAACTCTTAAAGTTGTTCTGCATCCAAGCAGGACCTGGGAGCACAACACCCACTAATAGACGCTCTGGAAAATGAATCCTCGAAGACAGAGGTGGGCAAAATTTTAAATTCATGGAACTAGTTCAATTCCAGAAGCTTCATCCTGGATCACATATTTTTCCTAGTTTTACATGTTATGCATGCTACATTGACTTTTTTTGTTATTATCGTGATTCTTTTCCTACCCGCAACCGCTGAAAATAAACGATGATGTTACTAACATAAACCTTTCTAACGAATCAATAAACATTTTTAATTTGAAATTTTTGTGTTTGGTCTTTTTTCTGTACTTTGTAAAGCATGTGTCTTTGAAACTGACTAACAATATTACAATGTTTAGAATGGCTGCTATACATATGTAATTGCATTGTATTCTATATTACAGTAATATGTAGATTAAGGTTCGAACGCTGTGAAAAATTTTGTTCACATATAATTATTTCGAAAGCAAAGGGTGTAGGTCTGGCAAAATCCACGTAGTTACCAGCTGCGGTCGTTTCTGCTTGACGAAAATTGGGTGGGTGATTACAGCAACTTGGACGAAAATCTTGCAAGTTGCATTTCAAAAGAAAATAAATACTGATACTGTAAAAGAAAATCCACCTCAACAAAGACAAGAAACGTATTTCATATATGTTGCTGGTAAATACTACTAAGCATCTACAAGGCTTTTATTTTGAATTGGGACACGTCTAGAGAAAACGCAACAAACATTTACGGTTTCCATCCCTAGATGACTGGCTGCATGGACATCTCAGCTATGTGACTTTAAAACTTCTCGCCAAGGGAGCCTGTTAAGTTCTGACCGATGAGGATGACCACACTCTCAGGACACCGAATTAAGGTAGCCAGTAATTATGTGTAGCACCTGAACACGGGCAAAGGCAGACATACCTTAGAGGGCAACTCCGCTCGGAGGTCTAATGAAAATAAATGATGGACACAAGTTTAGTGCGACAAAATACAAGTGTACCCAATTCCAGATGCAGAGGTAACCTTTTTTATTGAACCCAGGGGATCTACTTTTGTTCAGGCAACTGCAGGAAAAGTGACGTCAACTTTGTGTTCCCTGTAGGCCTTCTTTCCATAGCCTTTGTGTTCCCCCCGCCTTAACACCAAGAAATTCCTTTGTTGTGGTACAAGGCAGAGAAAATTTGGGGTGACATTATATTCCGAGTCTAAAGCATGTTTGTGTCGATAAACATCACTGTGAAGAGAATGCAGCAAGAGAATTAAACTGCAGAGACTGTACATATTTTCGCAGCGTTAACTATATACTAGTCTGTTTGTGTGAAGTTAAGACTGATTGTATATAGTGTGATACATAATTTCATTTTTGTTTGCAAGAATATTGTGAATAAAACATCTCCAAACCAGTCAAGTTGAACTAGTTCAATTTGTCACAACAGCAATAAAACATCCCAGCGGACGATCTGCATAGCGGTCGCAACAAAAAGAAGCGATGAGAGCGCAGCTGTCATTTGCAGACGGGCGCGGAAATCATCGCCGTAAAAATGTGTAAGTATTGGTCCAAACTGTCGGCTTTGACTACTGTAGTAATTAGCGGCCAGGAGATAAAAGAATACTCTTCGCTGATGCACGGTACGTTACCCAAAACACGCCAACAGGCAATCGTTACAGCGTTGACGTTCTTCGTTGAATACTATCAAGGTTCAAGGTGTTTATTGGCACAACTTCCACGCAGCCGAGTGTCTGAGGCAGCCAAAAGGCAGAAGCCCGTACAACCAAGTGCTGGCTGCCTCCTCGGCTGTGTGTCAACAGGTGAAATGATGAAGATGAATAAACAAATGAAAGGGAGGGAGAAATGATAGTTACACAAAGTTACTGAGCTCGGAGGGCACGCGACGCAGTCCTGCTAAACTCGCGGAGTTCGTCACCAGTCCCGGGCAGGGGCGGGCACGTGCGCTCTGTAAAGACAGGTACGAGCTCACCGCGGAGGGGAACAGTGAAGCTTCGTGTCTCCGGGTGCAGGTGCGGAGAGGGATAGGACAGCCTGTCCGGCTAGCGATACGGGGAACCGATGCTAGGTAGGAGCCGGCCAGCGAGGGGCCAGCGGCAACAGCAACGAGTCGAACACGCGCCACTGTTCGTCGGTGGCTCATGCGGTGCCAGCCAAAAGTCCGGAGGCGTTCATCGTCGTCAGAGGAATGGTCGTGACGGGCCAGGATGGTAACGGTCTGTAGAAAACATAATGCATTTGCTTCATAGTTGAGGGTACATAACGAAGCGCAGCAAGCGTAGAATCGGTCGGCTGGGCGCGGGCGACACGCACAGTTTCCAGCTCTGATGACTGATAAATAGAAACCACCATGCTCCCCGTTATCCGCAACCGTCAACCACGCTACAGTCACGTGATGTGCTCACGTGGGCTTGATAAGTGAGGAGTGTAAGGAGGAAAATGAGAGAGAGGCGAAGCGTCAAGCAAGCATGGCTTGTGGAGGCTACGCGGCTGACGTCATGCCCTCTCGGGCTCTCCTAGTCTTCTATTCTCCATGTTCCGGATTCTTGTCCGTCCGAGCAGACAAAGGCCTGTCTCAACCAGTGTTGCCACTCCTACTGATTTTTTTATAATTCTGTTGATTCAGTGATAATACCCCAGAATCTACTGATTTTTCTCCTTTTTGCCTACACGTGGTCCAAAACTACTACTATTTGCTCCAAGGAGCGCCCTCGAGTAATTTCGGCGCACTTCGGCAGGTCATTCCACGTGCATGTGTGTGTGTGTGTAGGCAGTGTAGGCGTTGTAAAAGGAAATGAGGGGGGAAAGGGGGAAAGTGAGAACCACTGATCTCAATGACAATTGCTGGATCGCGCTTCCCACTCCCGCAAGTGAAGCCACCGGACGCAACCTCTCTGGGATACGATTTGCGGTTTTGCCAGCGTTTTGCTATGGTTTTCCAGCGTGCTGTAAACACGTTTTCTACTCGTTCATTGTCAATCACCAAAGAAGTTTTTTAAGACTCTGTGTATTGTTGAGACTTGCCGTTCTGAGCACGTGGAAAAGTTTACGAAAGCGCAGTGTCGCAGGAAAAAGGCACAACTCGTCGAAAGCAAGGGTCTGGCGGCGTGTTCAAAGCTTCCTTGGCACGCCGAAGTGCCGTGTCAGTGGGGGAGCGAAAATATCAAAGTTATGGGAAAGTTCAGTGCTACGATCACGACCCAAACAAAGAGACAGGCATGGGACGAAGTTTACAGAGCCATGGGCTGTTTGCGCAGCCCAGACCAGTTACAGCAGTGCTGGAGGAACCTTTTAAAAAAGACCAGCCAACTGCACAGCATATACAATAAGCATGAACAGCGCACAGGTCAGTTCATTGTTTTTAAGTTAAAAAGATATTGCATTGCTTTAGTGACAATATATGGACAATCAAACCTAGAAACGTGAATGTAGACAGTTGAATATTCGTGCACCTTTGCCCTTAGCTGTGATCGGCGAGGACTCTCCCAACCTGTGCGGGTTGGATGCCACCATAGGTGACACGGAAGACTAGGTGACTGGTTTCTAGACCCGATTGTGTGACGAGTAAATGGTGCTAACGAACCGGTTATAGTAAAGCAGAACGGTCGCTCCAGACGAGGCTCTAAAAGACGAGGACAAATGTTGATAACAAGATGGGCATGTTGCCATTTGAATAGCATTACTGCCGAGTACTTTTATATTAAGACCAGAGGCCAGATTCTCGAAACTTTCTTAGGACAAAAAGTTAGTAAATTTATTTTACGACAAAGTTACAAACTTTTGAGCATTCCCGAAGCAAATTTTCGTACGTTTTGCGTACGTTTCGACTAAATCCGTAACTTGCGCAAAACTTACAAACATTTTGCTTCCGGAATACTCAAAAGTTCGTAACTTCTCGTAAGATAAAATTTAT
>JABSTQ010001284.1:0-20000 GCA_013358835.2 Ixodes persulcatus | reverse complement strand
CGTGCGCCTCATCGCCATGCGCCATCCAAGACCGCAATTTTGGGCTCCGCGCACGCGCTAACGCAAACAAACAGCGCTTGTGTTCGCTCGTATACGCAATGATAAAACTCACTACTGTTTCACCGGCTTCCAATGATAACGCAACGTGCTGCAGTGAGCAGATGTGCAAGCAGGTAGGCGTTCCTTCGAACTGGAAAGGCTGAGATTGGCAAAACAACGGCGCGTTAAAATGAAAGTAACTACATGTTATAAGAAGATTCATAATTCAAAAAAAAATATATATATATATATATACTTTTTTTTTGTTTTTTTTGGGGGGGGGGGGCATTTGGCTTTGGAAGGATTTTGGCGGCGACTTTGTAACTCTTGCCGATTGTCACATGTCGCGACTTTGATAGCAAAATACGCTTTACCCTACAATAAATGTAATTTTACATAGATTTCTCACATTAGCGAGAATGTTTTGATGGATTTTAGACTATTATTTTATAACTTGGCAATTAAAATTGCTGCATTTGGCATCAGTTATGATAATTAGCACACTTTTGATCTAGTTCGCGCATTTTAAAATCTAGTTCGCGCGTTTGAAATTAGATCATAAGCAACAAATTATATTAGAGTTTGAAAAATTGCGTACTAAAATATCTGAATTTTAATATTATTATTAATAATGCAAATCAGTGCAATTTATGCCCCCAATTATTGCCACGATCACAAAAATACGCAATTTAACCATAATAGTATTTCCAGCAAGGTATCGTTTTTTTATTTTTCGGATATAAAAAACTCTGCCATCGTTATCAAGATAGACAAACAGTCAAAAATTGGATGCAATATAAAGTCCTATGCGTCACACGTTCCTATAAAACACACACACTTCAGCTGTCTTACTCAGGTTCCGTCTTTGGGTTGTTGTACTGAGAACATCGTTTATTAGTTTATACGTTTTGTGGACATATTGTAAAAATTGAATTTATTTTGTTATTATTGTGCTAGGAATAATGTTAAAGCAATTAGTCATCTAAATACCCAAACACCTATTAAAAGTTCTGCAGTACGGTATTTCAGGTGACAATTATCTGAGCGAGAAAAGGGAGCGAGAACACACATATATCAGCACTGAAGTTTTCAACTAATACAATATTCTATGTTACCTCTAAAGGCCCGTTCACTCTCTTGCGACCTCTTAATACTTGGTGCCTTAAAACTTCTTACAACCAGAGGACACACTGACGCCATCTATTGGGTAGCAGTGTAAACTTGGCGGCCCGGCATATTTTTTATTTCTCTCGCGCATTTTCCTTTCTTTCTTGGCTCGAAAAACTTTTGTCAATATTTTAAACGAGCCTTTCTTATAGGTATTACGCAGATTTGACCTCGGGAATCCCGCAAAACCTTCGCTCTTGTGAAATGTAGTTCCAGGGTCACCGCATAGATGGCGCCACAATGCCAGTGTGTTCCCTCGTCCTAAGAAATTTTAAGAGGTTTCAACAGGTCTCGTCTCTCTCGGTCGTACTCGGTTGCAAGAGTGTGAACGGGCCTTAAAGGGATACTACAACGAAATTTCGGCGCTCATTTTTTGGTCTATATCTGTTCAAAAGAGCAGTATCACACGGAACATACCAATATCTTGTTAAAAAAGTCTCGAAAAGGAATTTTAAAACGAATTAAACGATTAGCAAAGAGCACCTGGTGGATGTCGCTAACGCCTCGTTTGTAATGCTCGTCTAGGAACCTTGACAGCTAGTGACGGAGGTTGTCTCGCCTCCGGCCACGACGAGAGAAGGGGGGAAGGAGGAACTCCCCTCTTCCCGAGAATCCCTTTTCTGTGTCGCAGAAGTCGCTATTGTACCCCTACAAGACTATAGAAGATTAACCCGTCACTCAAAATTCGTACAAAAGCAGCCGCTTCGGTGGCTGCAACGACTAGGCCATCCTCTCGGCGTCAGCCTCGCCGTAGCTTTGCTCGTCTCGAGACGACCTACGTCACGATTGCGTTGGATGTCACGTGCTCTAAGCTGGGCCTTCTCCGAGCGCTTGCCAGAGTGAGCCGTTTATAACGAAAAATACAGCCACCAGGATCAAAAACGTGCGATTGTCATTTACGGATATTGTGGATCATATTCAACCTATTTTTGAACACGACGGGAATATTTCAAATTTCGTTGAAGTATCCCTTTAAGATGTATGAAAAACCTTGTCTTTAAAGCGACACTGAAATCTCCAAAATACTTTGAAGTGCCTGAATCGAACATGTACGTCACAAAATAAAGCTTCCGCGAACAACTTCTTGAACTAAATAATTACGATGTGAGAAACATCTTTAGTTATAAAAAAAAAATCGAAATATATCGAGATTTTAAATCCAAATTGAGGTTAGTTTCGGTTTGGCTCTAGAATTAAAACGTGCCTCCTTGAGTAGGTATTACGTTAAACACCGTTTTTGTTTTCAGGATAAAGAGATGATCTGCGCTCATAACACCCTAGCTTCCTCGTATTACCAGACATAATTTGTGTCGCTCAGTGAAGCCAGCACAATATACAGGCTCAGCAGCGGCACGCATCTCCGACCCTCACTATAATTGCCATTTTGAAAAACGAGTGGCGCCACCTATAATTAGTTTGAGTCGCGGTGCGCAGAGAAGCTACAGTGAGCAGGAAGTGGTGTTTGTATTCTCTATGTATGGAACGAAGTGAGGCCATGAAATGTCGCCTCAGTCTCGGCCAATTGAAAAGCTCAGTTAATGGGTGCCACAATGTAAATATGGAGCAAACAACCGGACTTCCACGTCATTGCCTGGCAATGCAGTTGTTTGCCCTCTATATCAATGACGGCGTTCAGATCAAGGCCAGTGCAAGCCACGTACAGATTGCGCCATTAACGGCGGCGGAGAAAGAGGACGAAAGAGCATGCGGATAGCGCGCCTAAGAATGCCATCCCCTTGTTCGCAGCGGTCAAAAAGCCCGGGGTGCCGACACCCAGCGACCGAGCGCAGGGGAGGCTACGTTGCTCGATGTGTCGCAAGCGCTTCTCCCAGTACAAAACGCACAAGGCCCACGTGCAGCGTCATCGACAGAAAGACTCGGGCCTCTACAAGTGTCCCTCGTGCGATAAGCGACTGGTGCAGAGGTCCTCGCTGAATACGCACCTGCGCATCCACACCGGCGAGCGTCCGTTTCCGTGCGAGGACTGCCCGGCCCGGTTTAGCGACAGGTCTTGACAGGTCATCGTACAAGAAGCACCGGCGGACTCACAGCGGCGAAAAACCTTATCACTGCGCGGTCTGTCGCAGCTCCTTCTCGCAGTCGGGGAACCTGAAGCGCCACACCCGCGCCCTCCACGCCAGCTCTCCCCCTTAGCCGCGCCCGTGGCGTCCGGCGTACGGGAGGCCATGCCCTTCGAGCAAACACCCAATGTCGTTCTACAAAACTGCAATAAAATCGCCCATAGGCCTGTATGGAGTCACACTCGCACTAGTCACAATGTGAGTCACAATCACACTGGGACACGGTGTGACACACACTGTGACACTCATACACAGTGTGAGTCACCAGCGTGTCACACTAGTTACAGGCACAAAGTAACACTAGGCTTTCACTTAGCCTCTTTTATACTGACGGTATGCAAGAGGCTGTGCCCTGTATATAGCTCTCAAGTTTGGGCGGCGCTTCTTGCGAGTATCATCAAATAATCTTCCGCCGCGTTTTGGTTGTGCGTCATTGCGCGTTTTCACGTTGCTCACGGACGCTAAGCTGGTAGGATTCCATTAAAAATGTGTGAAAGAAAACAAGAAGAGGCTAGTTACAACGAAACCATTCAGCAGAGACATGGCCGCCGCCATGTCTCTGGTGGTGCGATCAAGCCTGTGCAATTGCAAGCTTGCCAAGCTACGTCCACGCTGCCACTACATGTATACGTGCTTCCAAGCATGAGAAATGCCTCCTGTACACAGGACGCATTGGCAAGGGCACAAACCGGGCCGCCATGCTTGCAATTGTCTATAGGGGAAATTCACCAGACGCCGTATTTGAGTGCACTGTTCAATGGGCATGCTCAGAATGAGCTCACACTTATCGGATTCCAACCCCGACAATCTTGTTCTTGGTGTGGAATACACGTGGCAAAAATCACTGCGGAAGCTCACCGTCAGCAACCATTGAGCAGATACGGTAGCTAAGCACAGAGCTATGGCCGCCAGTGAGTGACCTCTATCGTTATGGTGGCTAAACGTTACCGTTGCTGTCTGTTTTTATATATCTTTCAGATGCTGACAGATGCTTGTAAATAGAGTAACTGCAAGGGCTCTGCATGCAGAGCGAAAGCATCGCGTTTCTTTTCCTTTCGCCGCCAACTCCGTATTGGTGGAAAAGCGTTCACGTGCACCGAGCAGGATCCGAAGTTCGTGTGGGAAAGCGACCTTGCAGGCGCCGAGCAGCCACTGTATGTGTGAACCGGCCTAAAGGCCGGTTCACACATACAGCGGAGCGCTACATGAGCGCTCGAATTGGAGCGCTCATGTGGCGCTTCCTAGCGCGTGATGTAGCGCTCGGTTAGCGCTTCAGTAGCACTCTGTTATCGCTACAGAAGCGCCTTGTTAGCGCTCTCACGCTCCCTGTGCCGTGCTTGCTGCTGCGGGACAGCGCGTGCACGGCGATTCCTTTGTTGTTGTTTTTCCTTTGGCATTGAAAGAAGAGGAAGTAAAAGAGCCGCTCTTCAAACAAACGGTCGGGCAGGCGCTCCAGAGTCATGGACTCTGAGTGACTAATTGATTGGGCACGACCTCATCGCTTTCTATTCGATATGCGTGATCCCGGTTTCACAGACACGCAGGTAAAAATAATCGCCTTCAAAAGAGCTCTGTGTCTCGGTCCCTCAGCCTAGGAACAAGGTTCGACGGGTACCCGTCGGTATCTCGGTGGCGAAAGATTTCGCGCTCCCAGAAGGCTCTTCTGGGCGTTAAGCCGGCCACACACATATGCACTAATCGCGTATTTAAGAGCATTTGTCGCATTTCTATTTCAGCTTCCCACATGTCCGCCATGGTGCTGTTGATGCACACCCAACCACAGGAACCGGAACCGCAGTGCACGCGCTAATCCGCAGCACCGCAGTACAAGAAGCGCTACTGGAGCGCTAACAAGGCACTACTGGAGCGCTAACAAGGCGCTACTGGAGCGCTAACAAAGCGCTACTGGAGCTTTACAAGGCGCTACAGGAGCGCTAACAAGGCGCTAGAGGAGCGCTAACAAGGCGCTACAGGAGCGCTAACAAGGCGCTACTGGAGCGCTAATCACGCGCTATATTAGAACGAAGTCACGCGCTAGGAAGCGCCACATGAGCGTTCCTTCGAGCGCTCACGTAGCGCTGACTTAGCGCTCCGCTGTATGTGTGAACAGGTCTTAGCAGGGTGGATTCAGGCTTTAGGGGAGTTCCCCTGATCAAGGAAGTGTAAGGTCAACCTTTCCACTCTCCTAAAGCTATGAATCTTCGAAGGATAACGACAGTTCAACTTATTTCTTAC
Organism: Ixodes persulcatus; assembly: GCA_013358835.2. NCBI lineage: Eukaryota > Metazoa > Arthropoda > Arachnida > Ixodida > Ixodidae > Ixodes > Ixodes persulcatus. The sequence continues at coordinate 14,478 of JABSTQ010001284.1, read as the reverse complement.
GTGGTATGTAAATGCAGGTAAAACAAAAAGTCGTATTTGTTATCCAACTGTACCATTAAAGAAGCGGCACTGCCGCTCAAACCTGGACGTTAAACTTGATTCAAGGTAATCCACAAGACTTACAGGGTTCCTTGGAGATGACTGAGCCAGAAGGACGGCCCGCCGCTTATGTAGATATCTCATACCTCATTTTACTAATTAAACTCTTCCAGTTCTTCCCTCTTCACTGACGCCTTTGACAATGTTACATTATAAAAAGTAAGATACTGATGACAGCCTGGGACGGAGTTTTCGAATACAGGGGGCTCTATGGCACCAGAAACCGAAAACGGGCGAAAATGGGCTTCATTTTCCCATTGGCATTTTCAGAAAATCACTTATACCTTTTGATTAAGGTATCAGATCGTGCTGAAACTTGGGCATCTGGTTGTGACCTCTGGCATTATACTTTGGGCCGAGAATGAGCGTTCGGCGATGCTTAGTTTATGTTTGCGGTAAAACAAAAACCTTTAATGTTTTGGTGACACCCTGTACTGTGTACCTGAATCGTACGAAGACTGCCTGCCCGCCCTTGTGTAAAGCCCCATGTGGGTATTTAAGGGATCAATAAATGAAATGAAATTAAAGTGCAAAACTCTTGGGAATGACAAATTTTGATAAATGTTAGAAATATGCAATCATATTTTGTCAAATGACTCATGACCCAGTGGCTCGTTTCACCCATCTGAAAATGTCTGCCATTTCCTATATTTCTAGCAGAAACAAGCGAGGCAGTAGGTGCTGCACCTAGTAATCCTGCTCCTGGTACATCCGCAAGCAAACCTGTTATGCAAGATCTAACTGTATTTTTCATTGTTTATATATTTTAAACGAGAGCGCATAAAAACAAGATAGAGCTTGAGACGAATCTCGAGCGCGTTCGTTTGGAAACAGGCGAACGTGGGGAGCAGGACGACCTGCGACATTTCTCTAAAGCTTTGTCGGGCGTCATTCAGAAATTCCCCTCCGAGGCCAAGGTGCCCATGTGGTTTGAGGCGGTTGAGACCATCTCCGTGACATGTCGAGTGCCGAGGGCTTTATGGGGTCTGTTGATATTCCTGCACGTGGTTGAAAAAGATCAGTATTTGGCCACGCGACTCACCGCGATGGAGCTCAACGACTACGCTCAAGTTAAGACCGTACTCAAAGAGTTGCAGCCCGAGCGCGGTGAGTACCGAAACGATTCCTAAACGCCACTATAAAAGGAGGGAAGAAGCATGGATTCGCGATGCGGCTTCGAAGCTATTTCCACTTCTACTTGGAAGCGAGGGGAATTAAGACTAAGGACGACTTCATTGACCTTCTCGTTGCTGACCAGTTGAAGGCGAGGATGTCGCTGGAGGCGCATATATATAGTTACGTCATTCTCAAAGAGGACCGTAGCTGGCACAGGGCGCCAGAGCTGAGCCGGCTGATGGGGCTCTAGAAGCAGGTTGAAGGTAGAGACGCGGCGTCAAATATGCCGACGCAGAGAGCTCAGGGGGCTTAGGCAAATCAAAAGGCGGGGGAGCCGCGACTACGACGAAATTCATGTGAAGTACGGCCACCCGACTGGGTATGGGCCATCAGAAAGAATGCTACGGGTGCGGCTCCTTGGACCACCTAAAAGCTGACTGTCCACACGCTACGACTCGCCAGGCAAACGGGAACATCAAAGCAAAACCCAAAGCTGAAAAACTCACTGCTCGGGTCACCACGGAGCCGCGCTCGCCGCCGCCCAGTGGACTCATATTGGCAAAAATAGCTTGAGGGGGCGCGAGCTCAACGCCGTTCTCGACACTGGCGCAGACATAACCATAGTGAGGGGAGCCGTAATCTGCTTTAGGAGAATCTGTGGAGGCTAGCCTGGTGTTGCTGCCGTTGGGCTTCCTCGACTGGGTTCTCTCACTGAAGTTCGCGAAGCGGCACCGATTCTCTGCGCACTGACCGACGGACTCCTGTCTCGCACCGTTTGCCTACTTTCGGGAGAGGCATGGGAGACGCTTTACAAAGCAATGGACACAGAGGGGACGGTCACAATGGTGGCAAGCGTAGCGGCGGGGGAGGTAGTGCTGTCTGCAGCAAGGCTTCCTGCACCAAAGCCCGGGGAAGGCCAAGGAGCCAGGGTGGAGAGTACCGAGACAGAGGTTGAGAAATTCATTGAGACGAGTTTTTCGACACAGACGGATGAGATTGAAAGACGGGCTCACAGAGCGGTTGAAGTTCCGCGAACAACTGGGGGACCCCTCTTTGCGCGAAGCGTGGGTAAACGGCCGCAAGGGCATTAACAATTGTGTGTAATGCGAATTTAGAGGGAAGCTTTTGAGGAGGAGGAGGGGAAGGTAGGCCCCACCTCCCCTCCCCTCCCGTTTAGCAGGGAAATCTTCCCGCTAACATTAGCAAGAAACTTTCCCCACTAAATTTAGCGGGTTAACTTTCCCTGCTCAATTTAGCCGGGAATTTGACGTCACGTGACCTCAACACCAATTCAATTACGCGAGAAACTAAATTTACTGGGGAAACTGTAACATTCCATAATGCGACGTGCGGTTACGCTGACGCCAACGGTGACTCCGACGGCGAAGCCCCTCAATTCGGAAATGGGCGCTCTAAAAACTTGCCAGAGTCAACGGCGGGCGGCGGACAACCAAGTGAAGTTGCGGGACGCGTTTGACGCTTGTATTGATCGATGGCACTACCCCCTTGTTCCGGCTTGCTTTTAAAGAAATATCGAAAGTGCCGGCGTCGACCGTGGTTTATTAATATGAACGTAATCTTTTCTAATGTACCTTTGGCTTAAAAATACATGCGGACAATGAGAGCAAAACTTGAAGTAACAAAAAAGAAAGAAAAAGCGGATGCATAAGGATGGCGCCGACGGCGCTTTTGCTGCCGACGGATTTCGTCCGAGTGCCGTCCGCTTTCTTTTGCTTGCCGGTTACATCCTCCGACGCTGCTCCCGAAACCTTCAAAGTTTTGTCACGATTGGTAGGAAAACAGCCACAACGCGTCACCTCACCATCCAAGATAGGGTACAGGTAGTCCTTAGGTTTACAGAAACCAGGAGCACGATCCCCAAGTGCACTCGAAGTTTCGAGCAACTTCTCGTAGGCGCCTACCCACCCGTCGGATTGTCATGCGCTGGGCAAACCGATTCAAAACGGAAAACTGTGGAGATTCGCCCGCAAGCACTCGAAGAAAGGCCGCTACAGCAGAACAAACGCCCCCTCCCCCGTTGCTGCGCAAACATGTAGCAAATTTCGTAAAACTTATGACCAAGCTTGAAACGGTGATGTCACCCGAACGCTGTGTATGTTCACCAGATTACTGCTCAATATACCCCTTTACTCTGCTCAAACAAACATCTTTCAGCACCATTTGGGGGCCCTGATCTGAACGCTTGACGGAAACGTCGGCGAGGAATTCGACCGCCGTGATTGGCCGGTACCACGGTCATGCGTGACGCCGGCCAATCTTGAGATTTCGCCTCATCATGCAAAGAACACTTGAGCTGGCGCCAATATCACACGGCATATTTTAATCAAGCCAGCCTCGAAGGAACCTGTTGCAAGGAATGCGGAGGACGAGTATGTTGTGCATCCTGGGACGCGGAAAGTAACAGTGGCAGCGCGTTCTCATCCGCATGTAGTTCTAAGTCTTGGTTCCCTCGAATGCTCGCGTCGCAGAATACGGGAATCCTGGGCTCAATCATGAACCTTGTTCGCTTACGCCCATGGGGTCGCTAACATACCGGTTTCATCTGTCTCACTTGTGCACATTCGTTGCACACCACTTGCTTCATTCGTATTGACAACTTTTGGTTGGCAAATTTCGCGAGGATCCTACGGTGTGAACAAAGGTGAGCTCACAGATGGCACCGACGATACACTACACACGAGAAAGACAAACAGGTTTGTTTCGCAGGGAACCAGAAAACCTGCGGCGTACATTAACGAAAAAACCGAAGGAGATAAAAAAAAAAAAAGTTAACAGTTTCAGCATGTTCTGACTCATATAAGGTGACTGGAACGCGTCTCCCACCGCGTCCAGAAAAGCGGTCCCTCGATTCCCGCCTTATGACGTCATAGTGTCATGCTGCCGCCGGTCGCGACCCTGGCGGTGTCCCAGCAGTGGTCGAGTACGTGGCAGACGCCTGTTCTGCTGCAGCTCGCTCTCCAACGTGGCAGACCACGGAAGTTTCGGCAGTTGGAAGTTGGGACGCCATGACGACAGCGACACCTGTGCTGTTCGCGGGCACTTCTACGACTGACTGCCAGGATCGCGACATGCAACAGCATGACACTCCGGCTTCCGTTACGTCATTTGCTGCCACTTGGGGACCACTTTTGATGAATGGGCGGTATAGAACGCTAACCACACCAGTGGGAGACGCGCTCCATGGCACCATGTACATACTTGCGCGAATGGTGTTTCCTGGTTTTGCTGCTAAAGGGCTTGGAAGCCGAGATGTTTGTACGTGGCATGGAGTTAGCTCATTGATCGAATTCAGCAATGGTGTGCTCGGTTTTACCCTACAATGGTGCTATCTCAGCGAATTGTATGCCTTGTGAATGTGACGTGCCTTCGGAAGGGACGCAGCGACGAGGGGGCTGCATGATCACGTGATATGTTCAATGCGCTTCGATTGGCTGGGATGGCTCAAGGCGTCCGCTGCAAAACACCGAAAGCTCAAACGTTACATCCAGCAAAGTCTTTTGGTCGAACTATATTCAGCTGCGCAGTGAAACGGCACGCTTTAGCACTAGTTTTGGCTGCTTTGCGACGATGGATGAATGGATGGTAATGACTATACCCTTTGTAACGGGCGGCAGCTTGTGCCACCTAGCCTAGCCAACAAAAAATTGTCCCCGAGTGTTTGCAAGTGCAGCCCGCCGCTCGCCCTCTCGAGGACGAACCAAGAACCAGGGGAGCTGGGACGGCGGCGGAGACGGGGACTACCGGCCGCAGTTGTTGAGGTCAGCTTGTTCGCGGATCATGCGGTTTTTATTTATTTATTGATACCGTTGGCCTACTGGCCGTTTTAGCGGAAAAACCGAGTGTGTTAAAATAGAAATTGTTGTGGTCCGCTTCGCAACAGCGCTGCACGAAGGACCGGGATGTCTCATTCAGCATAATCTGTGCTCAACGTGACGGCAAAAGCTCCCGCAAGTAGTACAAAGCTCTTGCGTACAATTTACGAAAATCTATTCTATTTAAAGCTATTCGCAACGATGTACTGAGCGATAAATACTGGAAATGGGCTTGCATTTTATACACTGAAAGGTCGTGACAAGGAACACGACAGTTCAAGCACTTTGAGAAGACGTGACTACGCGTACCTGTTTTCACTTCATTTTGAAGGCGAATAAAGAAATGCCCGCAACAAGCGCGTCTGTGGGTCGATCATGCTTAGAACAGGCAGTTTTGGCGAGGCGAATCCCGTCGGTGCGAATAACGATAACAGGATACTCTATCGAATATTTCATTCTGATAGATAAAAACCCTAAACACGCCGATGGCGTTATTATGCAGATTTTTCACAGTGTTGCCGCATGGCTAGGCATGGTAACGCTATGACGCGTGCTGAACATCGTCCTTGAAGGGTACGGCGCCAACCCCGTTTGCTCGAAGCCGGTTAACTTTAACCGCGGTTAAAAGTTAACCACACTTCCCTACTAGGTACCTAAAAGTACCTAGCCAAGTTTGACGAAGGCTGGATGAGCGATAGCTCCGTGTTTTATTATGGGGTGGTAGCTGGTGTCACCTCCTGGCTGTAGCGAATATAATTGGCTTCCGTGGAAAGGTCCCCGAAATGGGGGGACCTAGTGCCACTAAATAAGCTACGCTTCAGAGTAACGACACTTCGCCATATTGTGGCTTAAAATCATGGCTGCCAGTTATCTGAAGCGTTATCTGAAATCACAGGAAACGCTTTTCCATCCACCACAAATGTTTAAACAGTTGGCGACAAGGCAAAACAATATTACATGAGCTTCCTAACACCGAATCTAATGCTGAGGAAGTCGCACTTTTGAATCATGACGATCGGCAGTTGCGTCTGCTCTGTATACGAACCAAAATGGCGGCGCCCACAACAATGTCGGGAAACGGAGTGCCGATACTCTAAGCGCAGCTCATTTAGTGGCTCTAGGGGGACCCAAAAATGCGCGCACAAACGGCTCTGGCGCGCACAAACGGCTCTGGCGCGCACCGTGTTTTCGCGACGCAGCGCGGCATACCTTTGAGCTCAAGAAACACTTTTTATTGCTCGTGGTACAAATAATCGGTAAGGTAAAACTAAATTAACCCTTGTTTGGAAAATTTCTAAATATATGGCTGTCTGAAGTGAAGACAAGCCTCGTTGAAATTTCTTTCCAAGTTCGAAAGAGGACGACGAAGTTCAGTCCTAGAAACGATGAGAAGGAAGTGAGCAGTAAAAGGCGGGAGTTACCCCGGCAGCATGGTTGGCCAGCATGTAAGAACTCACCGTCATAAATTGAAAAACCTGTTTTTCGGCTCCAGTAAAAATTGACCTATTAGTAAATTACCCTAACATCGAGGAGAACACTGGAAGTGTAATTCAACGATCGGTGCGCGCTGGCCTTCCGCTTATAAAATATTCGAAGTAAATAATCATAATAAATCTTTGACGAACGCGCGTGCACGGCAAAATTTGTTGTAGGCTTTTTGCTTTAGAATACTGACTACTGCAGACGCCAGCACGCGCAGCGCGTGTAACTACACTCGTAGCATGCGCCTCGGTGCTTGGGAAATTTAGCAAGAGGTCTATGGGGACGCTGTCTGCTTTTGTGCGCTATCAGTACCAGGCCGATTGAGTCAAGGCAATCCACTTTTCAAAGACGTTGCCATGCCGACAACTATCGCGTTCATTTAGGCTTAGGAATTGCCAGAATCGAAAGACTATCTAAAAAATGTGGCGAGGTCATTGCTCATGCTTTGCGTTTTAAATAGGATAAGGCAAATCGAAAGCCTCCTGCACCATTCATTGCTGACAAACGCGCCCAATATTGCAGCTACAACGACGTATTAGTTCCAAAGCGAGCGGCGCTCACTCACCGGGGCACCGCCATGTTTCCCCGCCGTCCTTACTCTGCTGGTCACATGACCTAAAATTCCCCCTCGTAGGGAAATCTGTTTAACCGCGGTTAGTTAACCAGCTTCGAGCAAACGGGCCCTGGTCGCAATGCCTCGCCTTACGGTAACCTGCAGTTACGCTAAGCTGAAACGGCCTAACCACAGCGCAGGATGATCACTCCTTGCAATGCACCAAGAGCACAACAATGTGCAATACGCTGTTAAAAACAGAAAACGTGCTCGTATTTCTTAACGCACCTCAACATGTCCGTTATCTGTCATACGCTTGCCGTACTCGTTTAGCATTTAAAGTCAAACAAGTCAATTTTAGCACACCGACCAGAATCGGCTAGCAGGCGCATGAAAAATCTATCCCCTTCTGGAACTGCCGCCCCGCCATCTATAGAGCGTTCAAGTTGCGAACAGCGACAGATCTGCGAACGAGCCTAAACTTCCCTAACTACGGTTTCTTAGGCAAAACAAATGTAGTTCTAACATGCTATGACTACATTTTTCTTTCATTTTCAGAGAATGAACCTTGAGGCAGAGTGGGCAGTCCCAGAAGCCGCATATTCCAGAGCAGCCATGGCGTCTTCGTCGCGACCGTGGCGTTCCGGCCAGAGGCTGAAATTCGCCCAGACCCCCCAAGCCGCGTTTGACAAGATCAAGTCGACCGAGGAGTACGCAGAGGACGAAGGCACCGTCCGCCAAGTCCCGGATACCGAAGCTCAGACTTCGAAGGGGGCTCCGGGCGCCGTCTCGGATTGCAAAGCCCAAGTCGAAGCTCGCGTCGAAAGACACCAGACATCTGGCCGCCAAAGGAAGGAAGATTCTTGAGTGCAACTCGGCCACAAATCGGCATGCGGATCCGGCCGTCAAGGCGGCGGCGGCGGCAACCGAATCGAGGAAGCAGGGAAACCGCGTCATTGTGGTACAGGTGTGGTCGAACCGCCGCTTTGATCTCATGCTCGAAAACATTAGCTGCCTAAGATTATGTCTGCGTCTTTAGCTGTCTTTTTATCTTTTTAAAACTCTTTAAAATGTAATATACAAGTTTGCATATTGTGACGAAGAAGAAGATGCGGAAAACGACCCCGACGGTAAAGAAAGAAGACGACGCAGGCGGGGCACGCTCTGAAGGACCACCATATCTGTATCTAACCACCATATCTGTATTTCATATTCCCTTTGCTGTATAGTGAATCATTTTCATTATCACTAACATTTTGGTGGTGTTGGACAACATCCCCCTACCTCTCCGCTGCCCACACTGAACCTCCGGAGCCGCCAGCTTCCTCCTCCGCAAGCCGAGACCTCCATAGACACAACATCTACTGAGAGTCACCCACCCGATCGAGCACCTCCCAGGCCACCGGATACCACTACCGACACCTCGTCGCCTGCGGACAGTGAACCCCCACAAGGCCCTCCACCGCAAGCTCACATGTCTCGTGACACCACATCTAGAGACGCCGGTCAAACCACTCAAGCCCCTCCCTGTCCTCTCCAAACCGCGTGACCCAGGAAACTTCACTGGATCCGGTGAACGGGATGTTGAAGAATGGCTTCTGCTCTACGAGCGAACCAGCCAACATAACAGATGGGATCCAACTATTATGCTTGCCAACGTTATCTTTTACCTTAAAGACACTGCCCGCACATGGTTTCTCACACATGAGGAAACAATCACATCATGGGACATGTGCAAAGAGAAATTCCAGCATCTCTTTGGCGACCCCACTGGTCGCAAGCTGTCCGCTAAACGCAAGCTCGCTTCACGTGTGCAGTCACGTACGGAGTCGTACGTGACGTACATACAGGACATCCTGTCCCTTTGCCAGAAAGCGGACCCCAACATGCCCGACTCGGAAAGGCTCCCCCACGTCCTGAAAGGTATCGCGGACGACGCATTCCAGCTCCTCGTCTTCAAAGACTGCACAACAATAGAGGAAGTTGTCAAAGAGTGCCGACGCTTTGAAGAAGCAAAAAAAAAACGACGAATCACCACAAATTTTGTGCGCCTCCCCAACACGACACCAACATCCACATGTGAAGATACCAGCCTTCAATCGGACCACATATCAAAACTCATCCGCCGAGAACTTGAGGCCATGTTCCCTGTTAACACTTTCACTCGGCCTACTGAACAGCAAGAACCGGTCCTCCCGGTCTCTGCCGTCCAAGCCCTCATAAGACAAAAAATCAACCGGATTCACGTTCCGACATACCCACCTAGACGTCGGACTTCTTTCACACTTCATCAAACGGGCGTGACCCCGCAGCATGGAGGACACCTGACAACAGTTTTTATATGTTTCCAATGACACGCCGTTGGACACATTGCACGATACTGCCGCAACCAGTGGAACAACCGCCCACACACATTCGCATCGAAAGGTTATCGGTCCTTGTTTGGTCACCAGTTTTATGGACCTCCCCGCCCCAATCCTCACGATGACGGACAGTTCACCACTCCTCCTAGATACAACCGCTCGCCATCTCCACGCCGCCGCCAATCATTGTCCCCCGCCCCCCGTTGCCCCATCTCCCCGGCTCCTGTCCCCCGTCAATCGGAAAACTAAGCAATGCAGCTTCAAGAGATGAAACTGCTCAAGGATCATTGGTAACAAATCCTCTTCAACAACGTTAACTGGCCACTCATAATCAGATTTTTTTTTACAATCGACAATGTTGGAACAACAGCCCTCGTCGATACTGGCGCTGCTATTTCCGTTATGAAGGAGGATTTTGAGACGTCAGCTACGCAAGGTCTTAACGCCACCGGATTCCACGTCACTTCGTGGTGCGAACGGTTGTCTAATTCCTTCTCTTGGCATGTGCAGTGCACGTATTGCTCGTAAAAATAAGACCACGTCCGTCCTTTTTACCGTCATTCCGATTTGCCCTCATGCATTGATCCTTGGATGGGACTTCCTATCCGCCCATAACGCCCTTATTGATTGTGTAATGAGAGAAATTGAACTTAATGTTTCCGTTTCGAACGAACCCCAGGCCCCCTCCATCATTTGCAAACTATGTTCTATGGAAACTTGCCGCATCCCACCATTAAAAGCAGTCCCCATCAAAGTGTCACCTGAAAGCCCTACAGCCAATGGCGACTACGTCGTGTGTCCAAACACGGACATTTTTTTCGCCAAGCAACATAGTATTGCACATTCAATTGTTTCTACCCTTGATTCTACTTTCCTCTGGGTGGTCAATCTCGGGCATAGCCCACAACTACTGCCCAGAGGAACTTCTCTAGCGGTCACATCGCCGTTGTCTGAAGAAACACTATCGGTTGTTACCGAAAACGACCGGCCAACTCCAAATTTAAGTCCGCCGTTGACCTCTGATCTCGTTCAACTGGCCAACATGATTGATTCTACGTTAGACGGGACGCAAAAACAACAGCTACAGAGCCTTCTCTTGAAATATCACGAAATCTTCGACTTGCCAGCCCATCCTCTTGGCCGATTATCCACCACCAAACACCGCATTGAAACCGGGACCCACCCACCTTTACACCACAGGACTTATCGAGTTTCGCTAAGCGAACTTCGCATAATACAAACCGAGGTGGACCAATGCTTTCGCGAGACATCACACAGCTCTCTTCTAGTCTATGGTCCTCTCCAGTGATTTTGGTTAAAAAGAAAGATGGGTCCCGGCGTTTTTGCGTCGATTACCGTAGGCTAAACAAGATAACTAAGAAAGATGTGTACCCATTGCCTCGCATCGATGACACCCTAGACTGTCTACATGGTGCCAAATACTTTTCTTCTATCGACTTTCGGTCAGGGTATTGGCAAATTGGTGTGGACGACAACGACAAGGAAAAGACTGCTTTCATTACTCCAGACGGCCTCTATGAATTTAAAGTCATGCCGTTTGGTCTGTGTAAGGCCCCCGCTACTTTTGAGCGAATGATGGACCACCTTTTAAAAGGTTTACGGTGGACAACCTGCCTGTGCTACTTGGACGACGTTATCATATTTTCCAGCTCGTTTTCATCCCATCTTGCACGCTTGGATCAAGTCTTGTACCTCTTCAAAGAAGCAGGTCTCCAACTAAATTCCTCAAAGTGTCAATTCGGAAGCTCCCAGATAAAGGTTTTAGGTCACTTGGTTGACATGCATGGAGTTCGACCAGACCCTGAAAAGATAAAAGCCGTCCAACAATTTCCAACACCTCAATCACCAATAGATGTCAGGAGTTTTCTTGGGCTGTGCTCCTACTTTCGCCGCTTTATTCACCAATTCGCTCAAATTGCTCGTCCCCTGACAAGCCTCCTCAAGAAAAACCAGCCCTTCTCCTGGCAACCGGAACAAGAAGCTGCTTTCACTCGTTTGAAGGACGCCTTAACGTCTAATCCTGTTTTATGACATATTGACGACTCTGCACCCACTCAATTGCGTACGGACGCCAGCGGTCATGGAATTGGCGCTATTCTAGCTCAGCACCAATCTGGAGAGGAATGTGTAATAGCTTACGCCAGTCGTACACTTTCCCCAGCCGAACAGAACTACACGATTACCGAACGGGAGTGTCTAGCTGTTGTATGGTCCATTACGAAATTTCGTCCTTACTTATTTGGCAGACAATTTTCTGTTGTTACAAACCACCACGCCCTCTGCTGGCTTACGTCGTTAGGAGACCCAATCGGCCGACTTGGACGCTGGGCTCTCCGTCTTCAGGAGCATGATTTTAAAGTCATATACACATCTGGAAGACTCCACCAAGAAGCCGACTGCTTGTCTCGACACCCTGTCGACCCCATTGACCAAACAGCCGACGACACCGACCTCCCCGTACTTCATATTTCAACGTCTATGAACATCGCAGAAGAGCAGCGTCGTGACACAGCTCTACAGGCCATCATTGACAAAATCCCTTCAGATCCGACTCAACCCTCCACTAGGCTTTATACGGTTCGCAATGGCATTCTTTACCGACACAATTTTCGGCAACATGGTCCGTCTTTACTTTTGGTAATCCCCAAACACCTTCAATATACAGTCCTAGACGAATTGCACGATGCCCCAACCGCCGGTCATTTGGGTGTTGTTCGCACCTACGCAAGGGTCAAGCATCACTTCTACTGGCCCGATATGTACAGGAGCATTAAGCGTTACGTTTCCTCCTGCGATTCCTGCCAGCGCTGCAAGACCCCGCAAACCCGGCCCGCTGGTCTCCTGCAGCCCCTGCGTCCCACGGTCTGCCCATTTAACCGCGTAGGAGTGGACCTTCTTGGTCCGTTTCCGTCCTCCTCCACTGGAAACCGCTGGATCGCCGTGGCCGTTGATTACGCAACACGCTACACCATAACAAGGCCGCTTTTGACTAGCACGGCGGTCGACGTACCGCAATTTATTTTAGAAGACCTAATTCTCAAGCACGGCGCACCTCGAGAACTTCTGTCCGACCGTGGGCGCCCTTTTGTGTCACAACTCGTCGCCGAAATTCTACAGCTATGTGCCATCGACCACCGAAAAATGACAGCCTACCACCCAAAGACCAACGGGCTGGTGGAACGCCTCAACCGGGCGCTTTCTAATATGCTGTCCATGTATATCTCGGCTGACCATCGCAACTGGGACACAGTTCTTCCTTATGTTACATTTGCGTACAACTCCTCCCGTCACGACACAACCGGGTTTTCGCCATTTTACCTACTATTCTACCGCGAGCCCAACCTTATGATTGACACCCTTCTTCCACTGCAAACCAACGCTCCACTTACAGATCACTCCTCCGAAGCCATATGCCGCGCCGAAGAGGCACGCCAACTAGCACGGCTTCGAACACTCGATTCGCAGGAACGACAGTGCGCCCTCTATGACCACCTACATAGTATAGTTTTCTACTTGCCGGGCGACCTTGTTCTGCTATGGACGCTTCAACGACGTGTTGGTCTCGCTCAGAAAATGTTTCCGCGCTACACCGGGCCCTATCGTGTCATCGCACGAGCGAGTGACGTTACCTATGTGGTGGAACCTTTCCAACACTCTCGCGATACACGCCGCACCCAAGCCGACACCGTCCACGTTGTGCGACTAAAACCGTGCATAGTTCCAGCTAACGTCGAGACGCCGTTTTAATCCGGAGGGGGATAATGTGACGAAGAAGATGCGGAAAAACGACCCCGACGGTAAAGAAAGAAGACGACGCAGGCGGGGCAAGCTCTGAAGGACTAACCACCATATCTGTATTTCATATTCCCTTCGCTTTATAGTAAATCATTTTCATTATCACTGTAACAATATTACATTTCTTGACCTCTATACGTGTTTTACCTTAAAATAAACTAAAGGATGCTAATAGCAATCGAAGCCAATCCAATTGTGTGCGAGTGTCCACCGTGCTGGGTCGGCTTGTTGCCTTTGCCGCGGTTAATCCTGAGGTGACAGTGTATAGGCTTTGTATTTAAACTTATAACCGTTTCTGAGATGTACTCTTGATCGTGCATATGCTTCATCACCATCAATATCCACAGTTCAACCGGACATGACCTTGAGACTGGGTACCTAAACATGACGTCACTCATCATACCTTGTCTGGAAGTGGCCGGATACCTTGAGAGTCGATGTGGTGACCAAGGAATGTTAGCTCCGGTACTCCAAACTGGCATTTGTCAACGTTAATCACGATGCCATACTCTCCCAGCCTGTCGAACAGCGTGATCAGGTGGTTCTTATGTTCCTCCGGGTTTTTGCTTGCTTTTAGGTCGTCAAGATAGGCAAACAGAAAGGTAAACCGCGGAGGACCTGGTCAATAAACCGTAGAAAGGTTTGGGCCGCATTACGTAGACCAAATGGCATCGTGACAAACTCGAAGAGACCGAAAGGTGTTGTTATTGCCGTCTTGGGAACGTCTGCAGGTTCGACAGGGATCTGATGGTAAGCTTTAATGAGGTCTATCTTTGAGTAAATGGTAGTATCCTTCAAAAAGGCAGTGCAGTCATGAACGTTTGGGATCGGGTACCGGTCAGGAATTGTAGCTGTGTTTAGAGCCCTATAATCCCCGCACGGTCGCCAATCGCCGCTCTTTTTGGGCACCATGTGCAGAGGGGACGACCAGGGACTAGAAGGTGGGCGTACGACTCCGAGCTGGAGCATATGCTCGAATTCCTGCCGTGCGACCCGCAGCTTTTCCGGTCCCAGTCGACGTGGTCGGCAATGGACAGGCGGGCCCGTCGTCACGATATGATGAGTGACGTCATGTTTACGTACCTCGCCGATGTTGTGCGGCTTGATGAGGTCTGGGTAATTCTCGAGCAGACTGGCAAATGAATTGGAGGTGGCTTGCTGAAAGTGGGGCTAAAAGCTGGCGCTCGAGACGCAATACCAGAGACTTGTAGGTGTT